>JANBPK010001288.1:0-33587 GCA_027579435.1 Candolleomyces eurysporus | reverse complement strand
CGGCGTTTAGAGCGGCAGGGCGTTGGACAACAGGGCCAAACAGGGACACGTCGACATGGCCGCGTTCTGGCAGGCAATATCGCGGTCATTTTTATTCCTCTCCGTCCTCCTCTCCCGGTTCATTGGTCAACATGTCTGGTGGTGCACAGAATCTCGTCATTTCTCTCGGTGCCATGCAATGTACGTTTGTCTCCTCCTTTTGGGGAAACAGCTGACTGACATCGCGACAGTGGCCCGAAAGATCCCTTTTGAAGACCCAGACGTCCTGCTCTACGTCCGCATCGGATATGTCTCTGTACAACTCATCGTGCTGGCCATCTACTACTACGTCTCGACTCAGGTGCGTGTCTCTTCGTGTGCCGCTTCATTTCACTTACCGTTCGCCCAGGTCAAGAAAAAGAACGATTTGACAGTCCTCAAATACGTCGAGCCTCCTGCACCTATGGTACGTCTCTCGTTCAACTCCTTACTCCGTCCTGACACGCTGCTGCGCAGTCCGGCGAAGATGGCAAACTCGTGACGACGACAGTACGCGACTACGACTTGCAACAGACATCTGCAGGGGTACGTGGCGCCCTTTCCCTGCTCGTTCCTCCGCTGATCCTCACTCTCCCACAGCTCAGAGGTGTCTACACAGGCGTCGCCATGATGGGCGTCATGCACATCTACTTCAAATTCACCCAACCCCTCTTCATCCAATCCCTCATGGGCCTCAAGTCCCTATACGACGCCAAAATCGTCCAGATCTACCTTTTGGGTAAACCTGCAACCGGTGATTTGCAGAGGCCATTCAAGGTAGCCAGCATGTTTGGTGGTGAGTAGTTTTCTCGCTTGTTACCATTTCTTGGGGCGAGGCGAGGAACCAATGGGGGGGATGACTCGGGGCCGTGTAGCGCAGTCAGACCCGAGCTCCCGGACAAACATATCCCTTACCTCTCGCTTACCGACGTCAATCCACTTGCTATCCCGCGGCCACATGCGTTGATTGGAGGGCGGAGTGGGGGGAATTCTGCTCCTCCAGTTGCCGAATCTGGGTGCGAGTGCCTATCCGTCGGTGGGCTGGTGGTGGTACCAACCCGGTTGCTCATTTAATTCCTCACCTACGCCGTGTCCTCTTTGCTTCTTGCCTTTTTACTCGTATTCCTTCACCACGAGCCATCGCTGACCCAATTCCTTCCCTTAGCTCCCACTGGCCCTCAGACAGACGCTGCCGCCATCGCAGAGGCTGAAAAGAAGGTCGGCAAAAAGGATGACTAGACTATTCATGTTCAGACCTTTTTGTGTATGTACTTGGCCTATCTTATCCCGCGCGTGGATCTCTTGTATACATGTACTCCGAGGAGATACGATTAATAGGGGGAGAGGTGGTTTTTTGGTAATTTATACTCTTTTTTTTTCGTCCCTTCGTTCTCTCATGTCTAGACGTTGAGTTGAGACATGACCGGAATGACTGAGCAATCTGATCCGTCTCTCTGATCCGCTGCTGTGGGGCTGAAATCTTCTATCATCTATCATTTGCGAATTCTAATACAACAAGCCATACAATCTACAAGGCTGTTCGGTAATACCATGGTACGGAGGGAGGTTCAAGGAAGGGGAGTATTACACGCCTATCAGCAACCTGATCATGACTACTTATGCACGTGAGTCGGAATTGAGTTTCACGAACTTGAGCGTAGTCGGTGGGTTCAAAGATGTTTTACCATGGTCCATTGGAGGAGGCTCAAAGTTCTGGGAAAAATGCATCAACAAAGGATTCGTACTGTTAACGAATGGAACTCACGTCCTCGATAGATATCAAGTGTTAACTCGAGCATAGTCGGTCTCCGGAGTTCGAGGCTCGGGGTCGGGACCTCTGCTGTGTGAGTGGGGACCTTCAAAGAAGCCGAGTTAGTAGTTTTCTGAGACGGAGGAAATCGTCCAGCTGGTACTCACGCTTTTCTCGCACCTCGATATCCTCAAAGTCGGCTAGAGTCGGAGATCCAAGTTCGGGGTCTCCCCGGAGTGGGCGCGTACCTACCAGTCCGATCCGATCCCAGGTCAGTACATTCGAAATTGATGAAGCTACCAAAGCAGCCGCGAGACAGATGTAAGAAGAGAGAATGACTGACCCGTCTGTCGTGCCTTAATCTCGACCGCGCCCAAGTCGGCGATGTCGCCCGTCGGAGGAGGGCCTAGCACCGAGCCTAGTAAGTAATGAGTAAAGGAAGAGTAGTGGCGGTAGGTGACTCACGTCTCCGCCGATAGGTGTCGTGAGCGAGGAGCCCAACAGCCACAAGTGTGAGCAGCCCCGAGGCAATGTTGTGAGCTGGTCGACCTGGCCTTGAGGTCTGGGGTGAGTGGCTGGAGTGGGCTGCGTCTATCGAGTGTTGGTTTGAGTGCTTTTATACATATTGACTTTTACATACACCGACTTACCTTGGATCTCTTGTAGTCTACCGAAGCCACCACATCGTGATCGTCACTTTCCCTGATCGTCGCCGCCCGTTCCTGAGCTCGATTTTTAAGTGTTGACGTAAATAAAAGCGATGCCTAGCAAATTATCTTTTGATCAATCGATGCGCAAGTCGTTTGAGACGAACGAGTCTAGTCGCTCATGCTCTAAATCGAGAGGAACTGGAACTTTCGCCCAAGGTCGAGCTTGAATTTGGAGGGATGAATAGGTCTGCGATCTACCACGGCGCACGCCCCGTGGGGTCGGACTCTGATCTGACCTCCATATAGTTTAAAGCACAAGGCCGAGTGCACCGCATGTACTTGTCTAGTAGATCAGGCGGTGACTACACGACGCCGAGCACATCGCACCACGCTCAAGAGAGGTAGGTGATCCCTGAAGTTTTCCTGGAGTACGTACATGAAACAACCGACTGCTCCGTGCTTTGCAAGACCTGAGGTGATCCTTATTATCCTTGGCCTACGCGATACAGCCTTTTCTAAAAATTCTTGACGGTGGCGATGCAGCGCAGTCAGCCATCGCTGAATTTTACAAAACCTCCGAGTCGATTCGAACTTGACGTGGTAGCTGATCGTTTCCAGAGAGATTACTTACTCGGATGAGGAATACGAGCACGGTATATGATGCAAGTAGGGATCTCCCAAGGCTCACACAGCCAGCTGGTCGTCCCGCTTCGAGAAACCAGAGGCAAAGTTAGGAGGAGATAAGATTAGATGCTTCGGCGCTTGATTTGATTTTCCAAGCGCTCATAGTGGTGATCCAATAAATGCTCGGGTTTCCTAAATCTGGCGACCGCCACAAGCTGTATTATGGTGTGTTGACTGTAAAGGGCACTGCGCGGGAGGGGTAGGATCTGTAGTAGTCGAAACTGTTTCTCTCAGGGCTGCACCCGCATTGAACAAAGTCCAAGGAGAATGGACTCGTCGGCAGTCGGCAATGGAAGGCTGACTGAACGATTCGATATGTTCCTCTGATTTGCTCCAATGGGTTGCCAGGGATAAGGTCGAAATTCGTTGGATAGCTCGATTGTCTCTCGATCATGTTTCATCCAAACTTTCATTCTGGAATGTGAGCATGGTGATCCTCGCTGATACAGTAATAGCCAGGGATTCAAAGCATCCGGAAGAAGTACTTCAGACTAGGGGCACGGTTAGAGGGGTTGAAAGGTAGGTTATGAGTTTCCTTTGAGCCTTCTAATGTGTTGACCTTCCTATTCAGCACCATTCAGTTCTTTTACGAGAGGGCTGAAGAGCTGAAGATAGGCCTCGGTAAATCTACTACGATGCTCTGCATGGGGGAGAGGGGTGATAACCCCTTCCTGGCCCGAATTGGTTTGACGTGGAGATTAAAATGATGTATCTCAAGAATGAGGAATCAGACGACGGTGACCATATACTGGTGGGAACCATGATAACACGAATTCGCATGTATAACGGCTGTCCATGATTTCATGTATCTGGCGCCTCGGCGTGAGAAGTACGTACTTATCAAGAGCCCCGAGAGGAAAGCTTCTATGGAGAATAAGGTTACCATCAATGGAAGTTGTTGCAATGATGGTACACGACGACAAGGCGAGTGATGGGCTTGAAGGTTGCACTCCACAGCACATTCATACCCTACGTGCTCATCAAGGAACAAATTGGTGGAGTGTAGAAGAGATTCGAGATTAAACACACGTATCTCAGGCCGCTGGGCTACAAATTGGCGACGCCTTATGGCCTTCTCCCGTATCTGTTGCATACAGTGGATGAGGGCTGATAGTGACGGTCCACTGCAACGAAGGATCAAGGACGGAACTTGGCCTCATAGTCTTCTTCCATCGCTCGCTGACGCAATTAGTAAGAGTTAACAGCCTCGCGACTCATTCGCTCAGTTTAGCGTGAACAGACCAGATTGGAAATGCAACACGGAAATTTCAGAAACACTGCAAATACAACCAAAGGCTAAGAAAAAATCGTGCGCCCCAGAAACGTAGAATCATTGTTCACAATATTCGGGACTTCGTAGGTGATTGTAGCAAGTGCCTCTCTCATAAGAGACTATTCGGCCCCAAATTAAATAATTTGGTTTGGTCTTGTTTAAGCTTCGTTGTCCCCTGCCCACAACCAATTCAAATCTGCTCCAGGCTCTGCAAGACGAATTCAATCGTGAGTTTGCGGATAGAGTCCTTGATATATGGCACTAACTGGACTTTTCCCGGCCAACGTCCTCAGTGGGAGCTGCGCTGCAGGATTGCGCAAAAAATGAAAGACCTATTAAAGCGACCGTTGAAAGAATTGCGGAGATAGTTTGGAAACGCATGTTGATTGGGAAATGCGCGGAGGAGTGACTTGTATTGCTTGAACAGCTCGCATTCTTTGCACTTTTATGCCAACAGGACGTTTCCTATCACGCGACATGACACAGAGAGAGTTCTTTTATTCACATCTGATCTTCTATTCGCTCACCAGGTCGGAAGAATCTACTTGGAGGCTTGGATTCAAACTGTGGACGGAGAAATACAGCAGTCGTAACTTACGTACTGATTCTCTTCGACCTCGATAAAGTGTTATGCGACGCTGTAACAACTCTTTCCTATGACATGGTTCCCGATTTACTCTCAGTCAGCTCCCACCGCTGCCACCCGATGCCATAGCCAGCATGCAATTCTCCGGTAAGCTGGTGGAGCCCTGAAGCTTACACCTGTCCACAAGCGTTAACTCACACGAGACTCGAGCCCATGAGTTCTAACTCAAAGGACTTGAGCTTACCACCCAATACTTACACGAACCTTATCACAAGCGTTTGTATAACCGTTGATGATGGTGGGCGCTGTGGAGGCTCTAAAAATAAATTGCCTACCATTGGTCAGAGAGCTTTGTGCCACTTTTGTAGTATTGGATCAAGTTTGCAAAGTGTTGGAAATCCGCCGAACAGTAGAACCTTACCTTTGACTATTCTCGTCCATCAGCAAATAAGGAATAGACAATGGCTCATGGAGTCTGATCGTAGGGTCCGAGGTTTCGGTTGGAATGTCTCACGCGATACTAGTTCTGAGCCTAGTATTTGTTCCCAGCAGAGAACAAACCTGGCTTCTGGTGAAATGGCCCTAAAATGTGTGGTTGGACGGCGTATAAGTCATGCTTATCTCTTACTACCGTACGTCATCCTTCTGCCTCTCCAATCGGCACACTCATAAGTGCTCAGCACACTTTCTTACCCTCCGACTCCCACAACATTATGCTGCCAACCCAATTTCCAAGTGGGGAAGGGATTTCCGATCTGCCTTTCACTTCCCAGCCTAGGTATTGATACCATGATTCCTGGTGAGAATGTAAAGTCAGATTACTAGCTACGTTGATAGCGGTGAAACATCACGCACAAGTTCTTCAGTGAATGTCGAAAGGAAGACCCCCGTCCGGTCCTGTAGTGCCTATCACCCGGTTGAGATCAGCGCTCTATCCCACAATATCACGGCCAGAACATACCGTTTTCTGAAGTTCTCTCATTAGAGCCGTAGCGTATCCCNTTTCCCTGATGCTCAGGCTCCGTTCCCACCATGATGGGCTTCCAGCTGTTCAATGGCTTTGTTTCGAGGTTACAGTGAATCACACCTCATCAGTACCGCTACAGAATTATAGGCAGTGCGACTCACCTTCAGGGGTCCTACCGTCTCATTGATGAGCTTCCTCCCAATAACGCTGTACTAAACACGTTTTGTAACGTTCTTCAAGCTGCATCAAGACGGTCGGTATGGAACGGACATACGACATCTCTCTGCCAGTTCTTCGTTTCGGTGGACAGAGCGTTTTTGTAATCGTAATATCCTAGCTCTCGCTGAGCCTCACTGAATCACAGAAATACGAGTCATCTGTTTGAACCTATTGAGTATAAACGTACCTGCCCATTGGTGTTGATCCAGGGCCAAAAGCGATGACCGCTGAGATGATTTCGTTCTCGTCGTTGTCAGGGTAGTAGACCACCCAAATCTTGCCCTCTAATGCCGCAGCTCGAATGCCGGAACGATTCCACATGTCTCGGATTGAGCGCTTCGAGTCAGTCATCATATCGACGGAGATCTCTGACATTGCACCCTCAGAAGATTGATTTGGGGACGACGTGTGAGCTCTCTGCACTTACGCCCTTCTTGAGCTCGAGAGAACATTTGAGTTATAGCTTCAATCTGAGACACTGCGTCCTCACGGTCAGGAAGTTCGTTACTCGAGAGAGAAGCAATAATTCTACCTGAGGGGTCCTTGAGGACGTGAACCTTGATCCCGGACACCATGAGCAAAGAGTGGGGAATGGAATGATTCGGTAAGGTAAATGAACATCAGGGTCACTCGAATTATTTGTACCCCATGTACAACAGCTGACGATCGAAGTCGAGAAGTCCCTCGTGGGTACAATCTTGCTCCTTTAACCATCCTCGCGGTTCCTCGTCAGTGGATGCTGTGGAGTCGGTGTAGCATGACCCGTAGAAAAGAACCACCGTTATTGGACAGATACGTGACCTTTGAATTCATCGGCACTAGCCCGTTGGCATTATCAAAACTGTCGTGCATGCACAGGAGCACGGATCAAGATAATCACGTCTAAAGGTACACTTTGGGCATACAGACGAAGTCAAACAAGGCGATTACATCTTCCGTCGGACATCTACACAGCGACGTGGTAAGAGTTCTCTGGTTTGGTGCTTAGACGTCCATGGTTGGACACGCCGGTAGTACGTTCTTCTCTATTTTCACTTTGAAACCGTAGTGAGCTCAGCTGACGCTCTGGCTTTGTTGCAATGCCTCCAGGGGTGCGGTTCATTTCAATACGAACCATGATTCCAGTACAGTTCAATCCCTGGTCGTGTAAAAAACCGTCAGTCTCGAAGCCTTTCTGAGCAAATAGACTGGCCTTACGTATATTATAACAATTGGGCCAGAGATAATGCTGAATGCGGGGTGATTGAGCTTGAAGAATACAAGGTATAGCAATTGAATAATGAAGAGCACGATAGCAGACTCCAAGAGGATGGACGCAATCCATGACAATTTGCCCCCGTTTGCATCGATGAATGATTTGGTCGTTCGATGAACACGATAGATACGGCCAATCAGGAGCGTAGAAACGATGATGTTTACGCCTAGGGAAAGGCCCAGAGAAACAGAGCCTAGAATTGGCCACCATGCTTTTGCATTATGTCCTTGATGTGTTGCTGCCGCTAGGTCAGCGGTTACACACATTCCTGCCACTGATATAAATCAGGGGAAGATCGGACCCTGCAGCACTAGAATTATGCCTACCGTACGAAGCCAGAGCCAGAAGTGTTGGAAGGACCCCAATCCAGACTGCGCGCCCCCATACATGCCAGCAGCGGTAGATCTAGAAGCAACATTAGCCGGTGTATCTAGCTCTGCGAGTCTGTGACCGAACCAGAATGAGCTGTGAGATAAAATCGGACGTGACATTCAGCGTGCTGCTTGCAGCATTTACTCTTCCCAGCCAACCTGGTTGATCCTGGCGCATCTGAGCATCTGTAGGTCAACAGAAAGACAGCGACGTCTTGCGAGGAAAACATACTAGTGTGTAAAAGTCGAGAACGGCTTCTAGAAAGATCCCAACGGCGCACAGAACAAACAAGGAGATAAGGCCATAGTCAACGATTGACATTGCCTTCTTCTTTGCGCGAAGAGCTTTGACATATACTGAAAAGACGGCAATATAAAGCCCTGCGCCCTCCTGTTATTCTTTCTAACACGGCTAAATAGGTGTAGAACTGACCAAAAAGTAATTGCGACAGGAAGGCTCCGATGAGGGACGCCTCAGGACCGGTCATTGCCATCTTGTAGTCGAGGGTGGAAAGGCGTGTAGCTCGGAAGTTTGATATAAATACAGCCAACTTTATAGGTGGTGGCTTTCTAGACGGCTGGGGGCAAAACGATGGATTTCGTGCATCATCAGTCATCTGAAAGATAAACAGCGCTCATACTCTTCTGTATCCACTTCATGCCACCCTCGCGTTGATATCCAATGCCAAATATAGCTGAATAGCGACCGAATCGAGTGAAACCGAAGGCGAACGAGTTCAGCCGGAAGTTGAGAAGGATGATGAATGATGGCATGAATCAGGAAGCAGAAAGACGAACAGTTCCTCCCAATCTGCACAAGTCGAAGGAAGGCATTGAGACTCACAAAAGACGAGACTTGTTTACTAGATTCGTCCGGTAAAGACCAGACCCCCGTCCCAGCAGGGAGCTTGGCAACGTAATCGACGGGGCGAAAACGAGCACAGGGACTATCGTGGTGGAATCGCCGTAAAATCTGCCATCTGGTCGTTATGGCCAATGAGTGAAAGCGCGTTTATATGAGAGTTTGAAGGTGAGAGGCGAGAAATCGGAGAAATGAAGAGACGGAAGGGCAGGGAAGCCCGACATGCAGAGGCTGAGGACCACCGTAGGCATGGGAGTGTATCGGCCCGTCCTCGGTCCGTCCTGTTTCGGCACCCTCGCATCCGTAATCAATCCAATGCTCGACCGACTTTATCTCACCAAGTCCACTGGGTCATTTCCAACTATTGCACTCACCGGGCGAGCCAAAAAACGTCGTAGACGCTTAGCTCGGAGTATTGACTGGCAGCAGATTAACTTGTGACTTGATATCGTGTCATGACAATCATCTTTTTACCTTCCGACTCTTGGACTGATGAATGGAAGTGATCAATCTAGCCCTCAATCCGACGATTGCTAATGAGCGAGCATTTTCTGGTCTTACGGTTGTATTCTACGTCGTTCAATACAGGAAGGGAGCTCTAAAGCTTCCCAGAGTCATGGTACAGATTGTATCATGCGACTCGAGGTGGGAATTAGATTTGGACATCCCCAATCTCATCGGGTTCAATGATCCATGGGATCAAAGTTGGGCTGGTGGTCGTTGTTCGAGTGCTAGTGGTGGTGCTCGTAGTAGTTGGAGCTATGTAAAGAAGAGTTTGTCAGAAGTCAATTTCGAGAATCCTCTGTTCTACGTACTTTCCGTTGTAGTGGAGCTACCGGAGGTCGTCGTGGTTGTGGTTTTGAGAGGGGTAATTGTCTGTGCATTCACATGAGCAGCCCCGGTGAGACTCAGCGCCACCCCTTGGATGAGTAGCAAGATTGCTATTAATGGGTGCGTTCCCAAGTTTCTAAGCATATTGGGCTAAGGGAAGGGCTCGGAGCAGTATAGTACCACTATCAGACAATTGTCGTCGTTGAAGTACTCCTTCAAGGAGCTCTCAAAATCCACGAATCAGCCGAGACAGTGAGAATAACAATGGAGTTTATTGGAAGAAGTACTGGGCTAATGAGCCTCTGTGAAGTATGGGAGGTTTCTTCTTCCGATAGTACTGTCGGCGTTCTGGCGAATGTACTAGGCCTTATGGGTGTCGATAACAGCCCGAAGTAAATTTGGGTCTCTCTAGTCGCGAGATCAAGTGCAACTGACACAAGTTTGGATGTGTCCCGCTATAATGTGCGAGTCTTCCGTCGTGCAGAGCGCCTTTGTCAGAAAAAAANTGGAGAAGAATTTCGACACGGCACGACACGCCCAGACCGTCTGGGTATAATTTGGGTATCTTCATCAGCACCTAGGTATCCCGGAAACTGCATAGCCATCCAAGTTCATCCGACCAGTAAGGATCTCTCGTTTGATGATCAGTTATACAATTGTATTGTGTCCAACTACATAGACTTCCCACATGTCAAAGTTGAATTTCATCGGAGAAGTTTGAACTGTCGAGATGATTCTTCAGTCCTCTCATCAATTTCAGATCTCCTGCAGGTGCTGATACGCATATTTCCGATGTCGGGAGATTGATTGTCACTCCAGGAAATCGTGTCGGAGGGTTGCGAGGAGTGGAAGACTGAACATGATTCAGTTGAACGAAGACCTCAGACTACAGTATCTCTCACTCTGTTCTCACTCGTTTCATCCTAGCGCTCGTTGGCTGCTGAGAAGTGGCGAATCCGACGGCTTGAGACGTGCAACTGCCGAGCTTTAAAAAAATTGAGAGAGGTAGGTGTGCTTGATCTTCATGAACCCCTTGAGTCATGAACTTCTGAGTACAGTACCGATAAGCCTGTGCGATTGAATCTTTCTACTCTCTCGCACACCCATTAAATTGCAGGCCCAAAATGAAGCTCAAGCTGAATGAAATCTCGACAGCATACCCAATCCTTGATACTCTGGGCTAGATCTAGTCTTTCTGCGATCCATTTACGCGATCCGTGTCAATGCCCACCCAATAATTCTGCTAAGCCGAATTTGAGGTGTAGTATGTATGGCAGTCGAATTCGGCAGAGCTCTATGGCTCGCCCAGCATTACGAACCACGAGTTCTGCTAGGCTACTCGACTAATCTTATGAACTTGGCTGTGAATAACGGGAGTAGGGTATGGATAAATCGTGATCGATGCCCCTAACAGGCTGATACGGGGTATGCGTCGATAATTGCGATCGTACCGACTTCTCGGCCTTGTTGACACTACAAGAAATGTCCCGAATAGCCAAACCGAGCTATGTGTGCCAACAGGGGACTTTAAAAAAAAGACGACGCCAGAGAACATCTACACTGACTGATTTATGGCAATGTGGCATTTCGAACAAGGATGAGATAGAGTGATATGAAAATCTCCAAACGCGGGAGTGTAATATGCTACTTACTATCTCAATTGTACACAGAAACAGAAAGAGGGCCAACCTTCCTCTCAAGAGCGATCAGTAGTTAATACCAAGTGCATTTTGAGCGGGCGTTTCGGTCGCAGCACACGGTCTCAATCAGGGTTATTCGTCACCTTTTGAGAGGGTTCAAGAGCGAGCCCTCTAGTTGAGAGTGGTACTTTTTCTACATACATGCAGCCTCATTCCATTAAAACTCATCCCAATTTGGTTTAGCTATTGGAGGGGTGCTCAATGGATACAAACCATTCATTTCGTAAAGACACATAGTTTGGAATTGTACACAGGGTTGTTTACCACGCAGACCTAATCAAATCTGCAGCACGCTCAGCAAGAAGATAAGTGCCAGCTGGAGTATGCCCAGTGGGGATTACAGGCTAGAAAGAAGGTACCATCAGAGTCCAGTTAGCATGGGATAGAAAAAGATGTATTCACCATGGCTGAAGAATCAGCAATACGAAGTCCTCGTAATCCTTTCACTTTGAGATCAGGGTCCAGCACTCCGTTCTTTGCGTTCCTCGCAGACATAGCCGCCGTCCCTGTGGGATGGACGGTGGTAATCAGAGTATTGCGAGTGGATTCATCGTACGCAGCGGGATCAGTATCTGGGTCCAAAGTGACCGGATTGATGAGATAGCCGTCCCAAGCAGGTCCTGTGAAGAACTGTTTGGCAAGACGAGCGCCTTCGCGGATGGCTTCGATGTCGAACGGATGCGTGAGGTATCCAGGATTAATGATCGGCGCGTCGAATGGATTATTGGATCTCAATCTCACAGTTCCACCTAAAAATGTTCTTTGAAATGTGCCTTCAGGAAAACAGGAAGCACGTACGTGATTGGGGTGTTAACAAGATGATACTACATCCAACAACAGGTCCTGTGCTCTGGGAATTGTAAGTATCATCTCAGCGACGGCGGTCAAATTTGCGGTACATACACTCACGAAAATGTGCAGCTCAATATGAGGGGAGTTCTTCCCAGCAGCTGGATCGCGATGATTTCTCCAGATGGATGCGTTCGACGGGATCTTGGACCAAACGATATGCCCTGTGGCAAACTGAGCCAGAGGACCAGTTCGATTTTTCTGCCATTGCTCCAGTGCTTCTTGGTCGTCGATCCTGCGGGAATTTTGATTAAAACGGGACGCTGAATATCGAAACAATACCCACGGAGGTGGAGGAGGAGCAGTTGAGTTCCACAGTGCAATTCTGACGGTATGGTCGGTAAGGCCTTTGCCTACATCCGGAAGGTCAACGATAGGGCGGATACCCAAGGCCTTCAAGTCATTGCGATCACCGATGCCTGAATTGAGTAGAATTTGTGGAGAGCCAATGGCACCGGCTGTAAGTATAAGCTCCTTAGAAGCCGTGAAAGTCCTCCGGGTATCCCCTAATAGGAACGTCAACATCCGGGGCCACAATCAGTTCAAGACAGCATTATCACCTCCAGAACTAGGAGCAAGTTCGACAGTCCGAATATCAGGTTGTCGTCCGGGCTTGGTTGTCAGGACACGAGTGGCCAGAGTATTGATAACAATGTCTAGGTTCACTCTTCGTCTGACTTGCGGTCCGAGATACGCAGTCGCTGCACTACTCCTTTCACCCTTCCCAATGTTTGATTGCGTCCAAGCTATAAAACGGTATCAGAGACAAGCGGCATTGCACCAGGAGGGTTTTGAACTCACTAACGCCCAGAGGATAACCCGAGTTTGGGTCCAAATTAAATGGGAACCTCTCACTCTGTAGCTGAGCATTCCGCATGACACGCAGGTCAACAGGGCTAGGATCGCTCGGAGGCAAAGACACAAAGGTATTTCCGTGGAATCCATGCACACGGGGATTGAATTGGCCTGTGATATTCCTACCCCCGCTCGGTGGAATCCATTTCTCATGCTTCACCCCCTATTAGTTTATTTTTTATCGAGGATATCATGACCACCACACTCACCCTTTTGACAAGCGAGAACAGAGACTTCCATGACCAACCTTGGTCGTGAGTGATCTTGGCCCAGGCATCGTATTCGTCGGCTGAGCCACGGGTATACAGCATACCATCTACAAGAAATCATCCGTTAGCTCTTTCACAATTATATGTTCAAGGGATGTTCCAGATGTACTTATCGAGCTACTTCCTCCAAGCACATGTCCTCTCTCGTACTCGAGTGTGCGGTTGCCAACATTCAGCTGGGGCTCGGTGACGTAGTTCCACTTGTACGTGTCATTAATACCTTTGGGCCAGAAATATCCTGGGGCTGCAATTTCGAGGACACCTTCGTTGCTACAGCAACAAAACCACAGCAACGGGCTTCAATAAAAGATCTGAGCTTAAAAAGGGATCACTCAGGACGCACTCTGGGCCTGCTTCAATCAAAAGAACATTGAAACGAGGATTCTCGCTGAGCCTACTGGCGATAACCGACCCCGAGGTCCCACCTAGAGCCATATGAGTGTAAATCTGATACAAAGTAGAGAGGAAATTCACGCACCTCCGACAATAATGAAGTCGTAGCTTCGTCTAGTTGGTACGTCGCTTATAGACGGGTACACTCGCCCATGAGCAACCTGTAGGAAAAGGGCGACAAGAGATGCGAGAGTTCCAAACTGCATCTTCGTTTAGGTCAGCCGGAAAGATGCTGTTGAAAGACAAGAAGGCTCCTGCACTTCTTTTATACCTTCACAAATCGCAAGCCAGAGATAGCCTCAAAGCCTGAGAAATCAGTGTTTTCCCCGTTCACAGCGCCAAGTCTTCCCATTGACCCACAACGTCGCTATTAACGCAACTCAAATGGGAATCTTGATCAGAAGGTGAAAAGGCACGGTGCAGCCGAATTACATCCAGAATGTTCTTGACCGGCGCTTGCTATATCAAATCAGCCAAAGACAGTCGGGATCTTCATCCTCGCACCAACGATTCAAATCATCCAAAGACTCATAAGGCATTGTTGAGAACCTAGAGGCAGAAAACGGCATCAGCGCAAAATTCATAATCCCATTGAGACTCCAATCGACAGTCAACGGATCCCCCACGGACTTCGTTGCCAGAGACCCAGAGCAATCCTCAGGCACTCCATTGGATCCGGGCGCTACCCAGCGGAAATAATCAACACCTCGTGTCCAACAAAGGCAGCTCGATCTGTCCTCTCATAAAAAAANTGTCTAAACTCGTCAAGTCCGTCTCATCGCAAAGTGCGAAGCAATGGACGCCCATAATTTCCACATCCTTCCGAGCGGCCCGGGTACAAACAACAGTGGACATGTCGGGCTAGCGCACAGATGACGCTCATTCGAAAAAAGCACCTCCCTGGTATTTAGCGGTCTATTTATTATGTCCTATAAGTCGGGAAAAGAGGAAACATCGTGACCCCTACACGAGGAGTCAGGTCAGCAATCCGTAGTACACCAACATCGACACATTCACTCGGTCAATTACGTGGGAACGGCCGATTAATATTATGTTGTACAAGGCCTGCCTCACTTCGCTACGGCCTCAAGATACAGGGACATTAAGACCAAGTTTGGAGTCGATATGTCTCTTGGCTCTTGAAATTACCACGTAGGACGACCTTCAGTGAGCTCGAGACAGGCCCATGAGTTCACTCCAGGGCTACGGTAAGATGCGACATGCGACTGTGCCAGCAACTCCGATCGGGGCAGGAATTCCTAGACACCCTCACTACTTGTAGAACTAAAACATAACCAGAAGTAAACTGATCGAGGACCTAGCTTTCAAGATACTGAGTGCTCTACGTTAGGGAAAATTACGAACTCATGTGCTTTATCTAAAGTTTCAAGCGCGCTACATGATTATCAAACCCTGAATAGATATGGCAAGCGCATGGCTAGCCAATGGTAGTCTCCGTCTCGTTCGACCGAGTAAACCGCCCTTTCCTTTGGGTCTCAAAATTGGAGCTGATCTGAGTTGAGTTGAAGAATTCAGAGACAGGCAACGACTTCTCGGTTTTCTGGACGTTAAACACGAGAGACGTATCCCGTCCCCGGTGAGTTGGTGAAATGGTTTCGTAGGAACGATTCATTCCGACGCGCACCATGATCGCGGTGCAGTTCAATCCCTGGACAAATACAGGTCAACAATATGATGGGCGAACCTTTGAACGAACTGGAAAACATACGTAAATGATTGTGACAGGACCAGCGACAACGTTAAACGCTGTGTTGCACTTATAGAGGACGAGATAAACCAACTGGGCAAAAAACAATGCAATGGCGGACTCCAAAAGGATTGAGGCCACCCAAGATAATTTGATACTGGTGCCGTCCGACGCCAATGTAGTCTCTTTGTAGACCAAGTAAATCCGGCTGATCATCAGCGCTGAGACCACAGCGTTCACGGCCAGAGACAAAGACATCGTGGTGAGTCCGAGAGGCGCCCACCAATGTTTTAATCCAAGTCCCTGGTGGGAGCTTGCTACACTTGCCATATCGATTGTGACACACAGGCCGGCTACTATAAAGTCGTTAGTAAATATTGTTGAATCGGAAGTTGTAGGGGAAGCTGACCGTACGAAATCACAGCCACAATACTCGGCAGAACTCCAATCCAGAGGTTCCGTCCCCACACGTGCCAACAGCGATAGATCTACCACCATTACGCTGAGTCTACTCTGTAGGAGATGGGAATGCGAAAGGAGGCCTACCAGAATAGCTTGAGAAATGAAATCTAACGTCAAGCTCATCGTGCTGGTCGCAGCGTTAACCTTGGCCGTCCAAGGAGCTCCACCGCGCATCTGCGTGAAGGCGGGTTGACGTCAATGAAAGTCCCTCTGTGATAAAATAGTTCAAACCAAGGTAAAAAAACTGCTNGTACTGCGTCCAGCACGATTGTGGCAACACATAAGACGAAAAGGGAGACCAGGCCATAGTCCACAGCTGAGAAGGGTGTCTTCCTGACCCAAAGTAGCTTGACATAGAGACCAAAGACCGTCACGTATACCCCTAAGAGTAAACACGGGTTAGACGACCGCGAAACATTTGGGTGCGGACGAGGTATGAGGCCCATACGTACCCATGAAGAGCTCCGAGAGGAGAGCTCCTATGAAAGCACCATCGGTGTAGCTTATCGCCATGGCTCTGCCAAATGAAAATGGATGGGGGAAGGATGACGATAAGATGAGGTCTGGCTGTACAAGTGGCACTCTTCATGATGATTTTATGCCCGACGTGCTCATCAAGAAGCAAACACGACTTTGGCCTGAAGACGAGGATGCCAAACTAAAGATAGATGCCCCCTGTGCCTGTTGCATTTAAAGTAGATAGACAGGCGAAACCAATACATTTCGAATACCGAAGGCATTATCACCAGTAGCACTCCATTCAATTGAATCTCGTACAAGCTTCCACTTCTCGTGATTTCTTGTCATGTCTCGCATTGACTACGGTCTCCCGATGACATCGGTGTAAATGCTTACCAGCTTATTCAGGTTCTTCCGAGATGCCGATTCAACGGTGGAGTAGTCGAGGTTGGGTTTGGTCAGATAGATTCCTGGTAAGGCTGACTGGCACGTCGTATGGCGTTGAAGGCAAGAGATGCTGACGTCTGTCTCAGCACCAACAAGTGTATCATAGCCGATCTGGTCTCATTCACCTACGCTGCCGACGTTCTACAACAAACGTAAAANCGACTCCGATACAGCAAGGTCTACGATGGATATTGAGAGCGATCACTCGGAGAGTCGGGAGAAGGCAAAGGTTGACAAGAGGTGAGAAAAGTGAGAAGCTTGACGGCGTTGCTTCGCTGATATGCTGGACAATCAGTCGCCTCCTCTGATGGATTACCCTCGCAGACTACGGAGTGAACTATGTAGTGAATTATAGAGTGGATAAAAAAGTACTTTTTGACCTAGCCCACATGCAAGAGTGAACGTGAACTTTTCCGGGTAACGTTCAAGCCTTTGTTTCAAGCTGATTCAGGTTTCTCCATGCTCGGGACAAGCCAGTTGCTCTCAGCCCTGTTTTGCTACCTTGAGAGTCAGTTCGCCATTAAACCCCGCTAATACTGCTATATAAGAATATCCTTTGGGGTCTTGTAGCCGAGATTGTTGGAGTTGATCAAGCAGTGCAAATGAATTGGACTTACCTAGCCTACCCGAGGCTAGGGACATTCCCCCAGCGACGTGCGGAAAGATTGCTGAGCTTAAGAAGCTTCCTGCCCGGTTGAGCGTCGAAGTCTCGTATCAGGGCCGTCTCCTAGTCGCGGGACGTGGAAGAGACCTTCATATTTAGAAGGTTGGACGAAAATACTTGATGGTCGTATCAGTAATCAACCGGACTTGGTTCAATTCTGAACGTCGGGTTCTGGAGAGCTAATTACAGTATAAGCAAACTGTAATTTCCTGCTAGCTCCATATCTTCAGATCCACGTTGATATCACCTCAGAGACAGCTTTTTTACAGTGTAAAGGTGGTCGATGCAGGCGCGAGTGCTTCTAGCCGTAGGCTGGTGCACCAGGCTTCAGCAAGAAAAAAGATATCCTTAGGGAATCACCCCGCGTCCATTTCCCTCATGTTCTCTGATCTGAATGAACATCGGAACCAATCTGAATACAAGGACCTGATAAGCGAACTATGCCAAAACTTGGGTAGTGCACGCCTCGATTGATTGCGAGCTTTGTAAGGGGGTGGGCCACAAACTTGGCAGAGCCAGACAAGGCCAAATTCTTGTTCGAGATCGACGGCAACACATACTCGCGGATTCAGCTGCCTTTGCGCCTCGCTTGGGCAGCGCCTGTCCAGAAATATCGGGTCTTGACTATGTAACAGGCCACACATCTGTCACTCTTGCGCGTGGAAAATGTAGATTACAGTAGAATCCGCAAGTTGGGTGGTAAGTGTCTACAGTTCCGTTTAGAAGATTATGCATGTAGAGATAGTAATGACATAAAATGTCTTCGCTCACTCTCAGGATACTAGGATCAACAATGAAATGGCCTTTGGACTGCAAAGCAAACCTAGGCCGACCGGCGGCCAAAAGGCGTTTCAGACCCACGACCAGTGATGGGAGGTTCTGTGGGCTTGGAGGCATGGTCGATGACAAGCCACGCATTTTCTGCCAGAATGTGGCACGTGGGCTTACAAGATCTTTGCTATCTTGGCACTCGAGCAATGCATGTTCAAGAATCCAGCTTTAGATTCAGGTAACTCGTATAGCCTTTCTGTTCTTGGTAGATCAATCTTTTGACCCGTGTTTATTCTCGCCTATTTCCACCGAAAGCCTGACTGCCGCCATGATATCTTCCACCATTTCCTCATTGGCCCATGGGATCACCCACATAAACTGGTCTAGGGACATCTAGAGAGCGTGAAGGTTACTTAAATATGACAACCTATTTGCCAGGAGTAAGGGCCTTGAATCCATAAGCGCACTCTTAGCATAACAAGAATTTGGGAGAGCTAGCAGATAGATTAAGTAGCTGGGTGCGAAAATTCAATACTACTCGGCGAATCAAAAGTGACATAATCGCATTTTCAGAGAACAGGGGCGTAATCATTGATCATGCGTGCAATCCGAGGATGCGGCCAGTAGATGATTACGCTGGCTCAAGCACCAGGGAGACAAAGCTTGTGCAAGTCTCTTTTTTGCCTATGTTAACAACATTTAACAGGGACAGCAGATGCGTCGCTCTCCTCTCTAACCTAACAGATTGATCGGGATTTCGTTTGGTTGAGGCACGCCTACCTACCACCAAAAAAGCTGAAACTCTTCCTTCAAGTCTATACACGACTCACAGTACAGTACGGAAACTACTACGACTGTACAAACACTACTAAACGATGGTAGTCTCGGTCCCATTGGAATGCGCGAACCGCCTATTTCTCTGGGTTTTGAGACCCGAGCCAACCTGAGCTGACTTAGAGAAGTCGGACACATGCGAGGACTTTTCATTCTTGTTGACAGTGAACTCGAGAGAGGCACTTTGTTGCCGTGTGGTCGAAACAGTTTCGTAGGAGCGATTCATATTGACGCGAACCATGATCGCAGTGCAATTGAGTCCCTGTGAGAAGTGGATAGTATTGTGAGGGGCAAATCGTGAACTAAATGGTGCACTTACATAGATGATGGTGACGGGGCCGGCAACAAGACTGAACGCTGAATGCTCCATCTTGTACAGGACAAGATAAACCAACTGGGCGAAGAAGAGAGCAATGGCGGATTCCAATAGGATGGACGCCACCCAAGACAATTTGGTACTGGCGTTATCAGACGCTAGCTTCGTCTCTCTGTAGACTAAGTAGATCCGGCTGATCATAAGCGCTGAGACCACAGCGTTCACGACCAGAGACAAAGACATTGTGGTGAGCCCAAGAGGCACCCACCATTTCTTCAATCCAACTCCCTGGTGGGAACTCGCTACACTTGCCATATCGATTGTGACACAAAGGCCGACCACTGTGAGCTTTTAGCACAGCTTTGAAAAGGAGGGAAGCAAGAGGAACTGACCGTATGAAGCCAGGGCCACAATACTTGGCAGAACTCCAATCCAAAAGTTTCGACCCCACACATGCCAACATCGATAAATCTATTGCCATTGCGTTGAGGGCATTCCTGCTGATGGAATATTGGATCGAAAGCCTACCAGAATAGCTTGAGAGAGGAAATCTAGCGTCAAACTCATCGTGCTAGTGGCAGCATTGACCTTGGATGTCCACGTAGTCCCACCACGCATCTTTATTAAGCAAAGGTTAGCTCAAAACCCACTGGGTATCATGACACATCTAGTACGAACCAGCGTAAAAAACTGTTGGACCGCATCCAATACGATTGTAGTGAGGCATAAGACAAAAAGAGTGACGAGGCCATAATCAACGGCTGAGACGGGAGCCTTCCTGACCCAAAGTAGCTTTATGTATAGGCCAAAGACCGTGATGTAAATCCCTAAGAATGAAAACGAGTCAGAAAGGGGGCAATATGTAAACTGGTGCGTGCTTCGCCTGCGAGTGCACGCATCCCGGATATTGTATCGGCCACGAGCAAGCAGAATGCATACCCATGAAGAGCTCGGAGAGGAGAGCTCCGATGAAAGCCCCATCGGTGTAAGTTATCGCCATATCTGTCAGCGAGGAAGAACGCTCAATGGGCGGGCGAAGGACAACGACAGGATGAATGCTGGTTTTAACGATAGCACCGTTCATGATCCTTTCACACCCTCCCTACTCATCAAGAAGCAAGCTCGATTCTGACCTGGGGACGGTACGCTAAATCAAGAACACATAGCACACTTCGGGGTTTAGCACACAGATCGGGAAGCTTGTCGGCATCTCCTGTGTCTGTTGCTTCCTCAGTGAATACGCGGATAGAGCTAGTACGCATGGCAGGTTGAAGAGATAGCAAAAGTTCGTCCTCATTTGGATATGTTCTTCATATTCCTCTTCTCCCGATTCTTTGGCTTAGCCTCCCGTACTGACGACCAGTCTCCCGATGACGTCGGTAAGATTGCCTATCAGCCGTCAGGTGAGCTTGACGTATCGAGACGAACAAAAAAAACACTTCAGCACAGCAAGGCTCGAGATAGTTATTGAGAGAATGGAAAACTCAGAAGATTGACTGGAAGGTTAAGTGGCCAAAGAAGCGTGATTCACGTGGTAATATATTGGATGGAATTGAGGCTGACACCCAATCCGATGAGCTCGGATGGCTCTCCAGGTGTGACAGCGTGGAAATTCGTATTCCATGACTGAGGCATTGAGCTCGCCAGCACGGTCAGTCATCGAATGATAAAGGTGGCGAAAGTCAGGCGTCAGACAGAGTTGGACCTTTGCTGCCCACCGGACATATATTGTCTCCTGAAGAGCTCGTCTCGACCTCGACTACTTTCGGGTGTGTCGTGTCTCCTTTCACATCTATCTCCTAATGGATGCACATTATCATATCAGTCAAACCAGAAAAGTGGGATGCCCGAGCACAGGTAGCATGCGAAGCGATGATTCGAGGATTGAGAGCTGTAGTAGGCTGAGATCCTGTAGTACTAGATCTGAACGCAATTCGAGATTCTATTGCTGCAGTGGCGAGAAATTTCTCCCCTAGATAGTGACGGACGGAGTAAGTATCTTCTCTTGTAGCACGTTCGTCGACCTATGTATAGCGCGAATCGGCCTTACCAACCTTGAGGGTAGAAGCTTTTGATGAAAACTGAACGCACTCAATGTACCGGCGTCAGCCATGTATTGAAACCGCCAAAGAGTTCGTGGGGGGNTACACACATGTAATGCGTCTGTAGGACTGTAAAGGTGAGCGTTGAAGCCCTGCCAAGCAGCAATGGAGGCGGAAAACAGGTCGCTTTTAATGCCAAACACATCTGTACACAAAAGCCCTTCGAAATGTTCGACGATTGTAATACTAACTTGTTCGCCCACTCGGCCCCCAAATACAGTTCTTCAGTCATCATACACAAAGTTGCCTTGAACAGGTCCACTAGGTCTCCGTCACATCGCCTCGAGGTGCATAAGGTTCATAACGATCAACACAGACACGGGTCGACGATGTCAACCGGGAATCAGGAAGCACATTCCGTCTGATTGAACGTGACGTTCTGCTAAGACATACACATTGAAAGAAGTCGTCTATGAAGTCGTAGCTGTTGTGAACTGTATGATGGCTATCTATTCAACTGACTGGTCCCCGTGAAAGGCTGCTTCGAGGAAGGATTTACACGCTTTGATTAGGGGTTGACAACCGTTGCGGAACTTCTGAAGAGGACTTAAGCTAAACATTGGTCTAGCACTCAGACCAAGCTCGACAGCACGGGGCGCAAAAACCTCAATTCCAGCTCTCTATTTCAAGATGCCCCTTAGCTACACGACGTTCTTCTCGCCTTTAGTCGCTATGCTTGCTTTGCAAGTCGTTGAGTCCTCCGGAATAGCACAAGCAGCTGCCATACCCGCTCGAACGGACACTCCTGGAGGTAGTGTCACCGTGGGCAATGGCGACGAGCTTCGACCTCTGGCGACAGCAGCTATTACCACAACCAAGGCGTTTTCTATTCCCCCAACTGCTGTTATTCCAATTATTCTGCCCACCACTTCCAAACCCACGCTAATCGGAACCATTCCACCCCATCTCCCAATAGTACCCATAATACCCGTACCTCCCAGTAAGAGCGATTTCTCGAGTCGAGAGTCCTTCATTAGCTAATCATGTCTACCATCCATCCTTCTTGCATTTGTCGAAATTTCCTCACATCTGCTTTAATCTCCTGCAAATTTAAACCGCTTCTTTCAGAACCTTACCCAATCCCCCCCTGTCATCTGGACTTGGGAAGGAGCCTGATCGTGCCGTGCTCCCCATACTATACACGATTGCCTCTTAAGTAATGCTGGCCATGTGTGGCACTAGTAGTCTAGCCTCTGGTGAATGCACGTTGCTACGGTCATTCTTGTGTGTTGTAATATCTAGGATATCAGGACATGCGCTCAGTGTCTGAGCGCATCAAGACGTCTGAAACTTAACTCGATGCTCAATCGGAAGCGTTTCACCTGCATAAGCGACGCAAAAATCTGATCATTCCAGATAAGCATGAGCTGGGAGTAGCAGCATCCTTGAAGCTATGACCATGGGGCAACGAAGTTCAGCGTTGTTATTTCTCCGAATATCAGCCCGAATATGACAGAATCTGCTGATCAGCCCATCCAAACTAACTGCCGGAACAGGTCTCTAGAGCACCAGTTCGATGCGGTTGTTCGTAAAAATTGTTCGTAAATAGTGCCGACTATCCCATTTACGCGTTTAAACTGTAAGCGACAGCGCTTTTAGACCTCAAGTCAACTCGTAGGTTGCGTTCGGGTGCGTCATGACTCAAAGCGTGTTAATCTCTCGAATGCTAGAGCTAGTTCAGTGTGTCCAAAGCACCAGATAAATTCGCGACCCGAGCACAGAAAACGTGGAAGGCCGTGATACGAGACTCGGGAGGCGTGAGAGTGGAATTGTAAAGGGTCGCACTTGTGAACGTGATTGGCTCGTTCACTTCCATAACTTTGAGGGGCCTTGTCTATCAATCACTTCACACTGGCAGGAGTGTGATCACTGTGGTGCAGCGTTAGGACCCTAGTGTCGGATCAGTTTCGCAGAATTGTTGCGAGCGAATAGACCCCTCGTAGGTGCATTAGACAGTCGGCCGGATCTGCTCGTTGCAGATGCCAAGGTGTCTGTAAACATCTACAAGACGACTGATAACGGCTGCGAGGAATCGTAAATGATTCAATACTTGTGACTGAAATTGACTGAAAAATTCGTGTTCGAGGGCTTCTAGTGAACAATCTCGCGACGCGTCACTGCCTTCCTTGCTTTTGGCACCCCGCATACTTGAGACAGCGCACGAATTCGGTGGTCGACTGAGGACTGTTGTAGTGGCCAGCGAAATTCACTAGTTCACTGGCTTTGACAATGTCTAGGTCATCGACGCGACGTTCTCGTTCCAAGTTCTGGGCATCAAAGAGTATTGCACGCCAGAGTACGTACCTATCACTTCGCTCACTCAAATTACGGGTCACCCACGACAGCAAGATGGGCGTCAGATATTTCGATACGAAACGGGAGCTCGGCATACGAGTCAAATGAAAAATTATGTCTTTTTAACTAATCTTCTCATTCTCTCATTTCTCAACATCTTTTTCACCCGTTCCTTTGCACCTTTGTTAAAAAATACGCCACCCATAGTCAATGCTGTCAACCCTGGCTTCTGTTATTCTGAGTTAATGAGAGAGATGACGAGAGTAGGAAAAAAGTTTAATGTGATTTCTGCAGAGGCTGCTTGAGCGAACGACGGAGAGTGGGGGTAGACAGTTCGTATATGCGGCAGTCGGGTCATTGGAAGACCTTGGTCGTTTCCACCATACATGCATCAATTTGGACAAGGTCCAGAAACCGAGCGACTATGTGCTCAGAGATGCCGGGAGAAAGAGACAGAATAAGCTTTGGGTCCGTTTCAAGTGACGTCTTGTCATCGACCGTGGTGTGCTGGCAAAGCTTCACAGGTCAATTGAGTACGGGAGCTTTCAAAAATTGATGCACATATCCCATCCATCGTTCATGAGCTGGGTACCCAGTTGCAGTAGATACCAGTTCTTCAACTTTATGCGTCCGGTACATTTAGTTGCTTCTATATTTTCTTTGGACTTCGAAGGCCGAATAAACGATCAGAAATAAGCCTTGCCTTGCTTTGCTACGGCAGTAGGATCAAGGTATGAGGCTCTGGTTTGTCCCAGTGTTGACTGACTTCGAATGTGACAAAATTCATTGATTTTGAGGATACAGTTCAGTTTCTGAGTTGCTCGAGGTACTGTGTATCGTGATTTGGACCCAACTGCCCCAGCTCTCATCTTCTATTATGAGGTATCGCTAAAACGGTAAGCTCGAAAGCTGCACACCGACTAAAATTCAGGGATTTCTAACTACGCAAATAGATGGTAATAAAGAGAGCGGCGACAATGGTAGATGGGTACAGCTATATTTCATAAGGCGTTGTCTTCATAGTCCGCGTCCCAAGTCCAGATACCCGCTGAATTGGGAGTTCAAAGAAAGTGTCAATGGACATCCGGTTAGTTGCGAGATAGTCTGGACTTGAGGAGATGAATAATGCTTACAGGGAGTCGTTGTTGGAACAGTGATGGTTGGAGTCACAGGGTTGATGGGGCTCGAAATTGTCTTGGATGTAGTCATAGTTTTTGTGGTAACAGGACGAGATTCACTGGCTTCATTGCCCTTGGTGACATTATCGTCAGGAGTTCCCGGTTGAGTAGGGATGGTGGCCGCAAATGCGGTCACAGACTGGGAGGAGCATTCAAAGCCTTGTAGAGCATACAGCACGATGAGAGAATAGAGGAAAGACGTGGAGTTGAGACGCATTTTGCTCGAGACAAAGACTTTGGACTCATTGGAGCTCGAGTCGACCTAAGTAGCTACAGATGGTCTGCGGTGATTTCATGTTCTTCCTCCGACCGGAGCTACTTCATAACAATCCCCAGACATGGATGCTCGCCGTATGGTTCACGACTTCAACTAGGCACTTTTCCATCACGTATCCCTTGACACTTTGTCAATCGGTGATGTAGTTGACCGTGTCAATCGTCACGAATCTGGGCGCTCGAGGAAGTGATTGAACTCGAAACCTTGACTACTTTCAAGCGGAGAAATTGCTCTTCAGGATCGGGATGGCGGTAGAAGGGTCGGCAACATGCCATCCGACACTGGGATAGTGGACGCCGAGCCGTGCCGAGCACAACTCCGGAAAACTTGGGTCGAGTCCGCATGGGCACGTCCATGGTCAGCAAAATTGCCATCACAGGGATTAAGCTGGATCCGGGTGAGCGCTCTTCTGTAAAAAATCAGGACCCGGGGATGAAAAGTGGTGTTTCGGCGGTGCACTCTCCACGAGCTCTAATCTGTACGGGGCCGGAATGTCTTCGACAGGTTATCCATGGTTTTTCCCAATGAATTTCATTAGTTTCACGTTGAAGGAGTGTCATCATATATCACAATCAGCTCTCTGTTAGGGTAACGTACGCTCATTCTTCAGCCCTGGTGGTCAGAGTTAGTGTACTCCTTATTGACGGTGCTCAGTGATCGTATTCGAAGTCAAATACCTTTCGCCGCTGCTCGAACCTGGCCTGGCATAGACGACAGCCCAGGGGTGGAGATAAAAGAGCGCCCCTCGTTGGCCCTTCCTTTCACGTACGCCTCTCCGAGACAAACCGGTGTTCGACACGCGCAACAAAATGCTACCCTTGTCAAGGACGTTGTGCCAACTTCAAACAACTTTTTACCTTCTACTCGTTGTCGGTCTGATCTCCAAGGCATCTACCGCATCCGTCGTGCACCGTAATGCTGTGTAAGATATAGAAGCTCGAGGATGTATGTATCCACTTCAGCCTCATCATTCTGACCAGTTTCATGGACCTCTAAGTGATAGCCGCAGTTCAAGTCACCTCTCGATCACACAAACAGCAGACTATTTCGACGTTCGAAGGTGACGAGGCCTATGAAGCTTGAAGAGGGCTAGTGGTGGAATGAGCCCGAGACTTTACACGGTACCTAGCATGGGTGCCTGAGACGATAGAGAGAGGCATGCACGAATCATTTATCCTGAGAAATTGGACGCCTCACAACGAATGAGTCCCAAATATTGTGTTTCTCACTAGTGACTTCTGTAGAGCTTACAGTAGAGATCTACTCCTAGACAATGCCACCCGTCGCTGATGACTTTGTTGATCCTCGGTGATCACCCGTTGAATCGGATCGGTAGTCCGACTCGAGGAAGTTTAAACTTCAGGTTCTACGTCCCTTCGGAGTACGTATTCTTTGCCGTCTCTTTGAATTTTCCATATACGACTTGAACAATGGGAGTTTGAGCATACTTCATTGAAAATGACTCGGCGGCGGGATGAGCATGGAAATCGGTCTATCTGAGGACGTACAGTGTACGTATAATTGGTCATGAGTGGAATGTCCGATTGCTGTCGCCTTAAATTCAATTGACCCTCGAAAAATTATAACCTAGCTCACCTCACTCAGAGGTTTCAGGGAGAAAGGTCTGTCGTATATTTGGCATTTAGTCTTTCTTTGACCTTCCCGGCCCGTAACCGTCCGATGCGAGGCCTCGAGTCGCTGCCTTCAGGCTTGTTTCGCAATACAGCCTCGTACTCTGGTGTCTACCTGTCGAGTTCAGTCGAAAGTTGAACAGGGACTGATGGAGGCATTAGTCAGTCATTGCACCGCGTGAACAGTGGGGATTGAGTTGCCCCGAACCAATGCTTGGAGACAGCTCGGGTCTAGAAGAATTTACATTCACCACGAGGCTCATTTTCAGCCTCATGTTCGACTTTAACAGAGTCTAGCGTCCGACGTCAAACTTTGGCCCCCGCGAGCTGGGTAGGGTCGTGGATGCTGTTGAAATTTGGGCCGTTTAGCACCGCCGATGAAGCTCCGGGTTTCATATCAAACCATCACGGTTGGGCTGATAAGATTTGGTTACCAGTTCTATAGCAAAGTCATGATTGCAGTCAAATCGTATTGAGAACAAACCTTCTAGCGCATCGAGCAGCATGCACCCCAAAAACCTCTTCAAAGACGAGATGAAATCAAGGGTCGCTTTCCAACATGTTCTGGTATGTTTCTGTCGAACTTCATTCAGAA
The DNA here is from genome assembly GCA_027579435.1 of Candolleomyces eurysporus. Lineage (NCBI taxonomy): Eukaryota > Fungi > Basidiomycota > Agaricomycetes > Agaricales > Psathyrellaceae > Candolleomyces > Candolleomyces eurysporus. The sequence goes on along the minus strand of JANBPK010001288.1, from coordinate 6,316 downwards.
TCCCGTCTGACGGTTTGTGAGACTACGGCTTGCCTCGTGTTTGATATATCAGTACAGAGTTGAGGCGGGTTTGGGGAACGTGTTGTTCTCTTGAGAGAAGAATCCGCTTCTACAATATTTCCATGCTGGCATTGTACTCATGTAAGGTCATAGGATCCGTCCGAGAGGTGTCCGATATGCTTTACCATCGCACGACCGCTCGCCGTACTTTGACGGTGGCTCATGGATATGAAGAGAGTATCCTCGTCGTCATGGGGCTTAGGGCAGATGGATTACTATCTTATCTACTAAGTTGATCTCTACCTACTCACTGTGGGAGCGAATTCATAGGGATGTGAGAAGGCCGACTTTTCGGTCTCAGACGGAATAGACTGGCGGCCGTGGAAGACGATTCCGACAATGAGGGACCAGGTTCGAGTTCTTGTGGTCCGATACTGTGGTCTTTCAACGGACCTTGCGTTATCTACGACATTTGCACAATGCGACCCCATTATTGAGAAGAAGACGAATACAAGAAGTTCTCAAGCGGCTGTAGAGCGGGAATCGATGTCGAGCGCGGCGGTGATCGGCTTGGCTTTGCACACCAGCTGGTAGCCAAACAAAGGTTGCTTGGACGCGCGTCCTTCACGACTGCTTCCTCTGATCTCTCCGCTCAACTCATGGCGACTTTAGACTTTGGGCGTGGAGAACATCGGTCCACGACTGGAAGCTTCCTCGCACATGGCGCTAAAAGCACAATAGAACCTCGTTCGACGACGAGTCCTATTGAATCCCCGCTCTTCGTGTCCTTAGCCGGTGGCACCCTTCCTCTCTGTCTTGGTTCTCTGCTATTGTGACTATTGCCGTGTGGTGAAGGAACGCACCTTGACGATCTGCTTTATGCCTGTCTGCTCAGCTGATCCAAGCTTCCATGACCTCTGACTACTAGAAGTCATGTTTCACCACGCTGCAAACGATAATCCTCGAGGACGAGAACGTGCACCTGTCGAGCAATAAAATAGGGTTAATATCCTCGCCAGGCAGTTCTTTCCTTCACATGGTGAGCTTACTCTCCACGATCCAGGGCTTAGGGCATTATTTCCTCTCGAGACATTACTCTGCGCAATTCGCCTTTGGTTCCGCACTCTTGCCACTCGGCCATCGATACTTGTTCGACTTCGAAGGGGGATTATTAGCGCTGATCTCTAATCTGCTCAAAAATGAAATGTTTGCCTCTGAGACTCAATCCGCTACTCCCGATCAGGCTTGATTGGATTCTGCGTCGGATTGCTGCTGGTGATCTGGGTCAAGCTCAGATACACTCAGTGTTTTGTAGCGTTTACACGTTGTCATCCTCAGGACCTACATTGCAGGCTGTGAACCCTCAGACTGGTGACTTGGCTCGACGAACTTCGCGACTCACCATGGGCGTCTACCGATCCCAACACGAGTTGACGATCTCAAGGATCCACGCTGGACCCACTGTGGGTGCTGTGTGTGTATTGATCGTTGGGAACAGAAACAGAATGGAAACGATGGCCCATTATCTACTCTATCTTGATCAACGGCACAACACTTCGACTACCTCCCGTCTCAGTCTGTCTCTTGAGCTTCTTGCGCAGTTCTGGAAGGGTGTTCACTACATAAGTGTCGGGATTGCCGGCTGCTTGTCTCCGATGCCCAGAATTCCTTTTAGATGTTCTTGTCATGTTAGACTGTTTATCGTATGCGGTGTGAACCCTAGAATTGAAATTCAGGTCGAACGAGGAAATCCCAATAGAAATGTTTAAATTGCTCAGAATAACATCAGAAGTCCACTAACCCAAAATTATTATCGCAAGTATTCAAAAGAGATCGTCGTACCCCGGCATCCTACTCCCTGAGCTGGCTTCTCTTTTCCCTTGTTCCGCAACTCTCACTAAAATGTCAGCCCAGGCACAACACATTCCTGCTAGTCCCTCATACAAGCTCCAGGGGTTGTCAGGGATGTTCATAGCCTCTTCTTCCACAAACTTGTCAGTGAAAGCGGCAAGATGCGCCAGGTGAATGGATTTCTTTAAATATGGGGTGTCTGTGGGGGAGTCGAGAGAATTCGATGCGGCCAGTAGGGCGTAGACAGACCCTCCCACACCATGACATAAGCCGACACCTTTCCTAAGGAGGCCGCATTCGTAAATAATGTCTGCTCCGCGTCGCAGAGAGCCTTGAATCTGGGACTTGAAGTCTGAGCCGAGATGGTAAGAGGTTTGAAGATCGTCAGCTCGACTAAGGACAGTTGATAGAAGGATCACGGCACCAGGAGCACCGTGACACCATCTAGAAGAGGGAAAGGGCTCGTTACTGCTTTGAGAGAGTGAAAGAAAGCTACTCGGCTTACTGAACTAATTCGTTCGACTCAAGCGATGCGTCCCGTTGGTCCCAGCTTGTCATTGCCTTCGTCGCCCAATTACCTTCCAAGTCTTGAGACGATATGATCCACTGGACCGTGGTTAGAATATCCTTCATGTAGCTTTCAATGACGGATTTAGGGCAGCTGAGAAGCATCTGCAAAATGCCGACTGGCACGCAAGGAAAGGTTAGATGAATCGGACATACTCAGAGCACGAGAAATTAAACTCACAGACTCCGTGTGCCCCACCCAAATAAGCCTTTCCGTGCCACTTCCACATCAAATCCGGGAATAGATGGTCCTGCCCTACGCTAGGGCCGAATTCTTCGACGTATCGCTTTGCACCCAGTTTTCCTCTCGCAATGATGGACTCGACGACTCTCTTTATACTGGAATCCTTCGTGATGCGTCTAATCTGGTCCTGTTGCTCTTGGCTCAAGAAGCTGAAATAGTCTCCGGCTCGGGCCTCGTCAACTACCTTGCGGAGGAATAGGAGGGCATATAGGAACCCAGCTCGGCCATACAACACTTCCGAGTTGTCCTCTTCGAACCATGATTTGTCCTGGTCTTCTGCGATGATCCTCTTGATAGTGCCGAGCAGCAGAGACGCTGAGCTGGCCCAGTGTCGGCGCAAGGCACCAAGCGTCCGTTCGTCCTCAGAGTATGGAGGGTGCGATAGACTTTGGATGCACCGATAAAGGACGAGGGCCGCAGTCCCTATTGGAGTCTCGAGAAAAGATGAATGCCCGCCGTCTTTTACGGATGGAGGGATGCGATTCTGGTGTACTACGGCGTACAGCTGTTTGTCCGCGAATCTGCGAAGTCGTTCCGGCTTCAGTACGTCCCTGCCGAATGATAATGAGGGCGCAGAAGCAAGATGATATTGCATCAGCGAGACACCTAGCAGGAGGGATAAATTGTCCTTGCGAACATTGAAACGACGGACCACACACCTGTCACACCGATATAGATGCTATCTCTGGGGCTAATGGGTTCTCGAGAGGCATCTCTTTCCACTTTTTGGATCGAAGAAACAAGGCTCTTCTGGATAGCATCGTATACTTCTTTCCACTCTTTTTCACCGTGAGGCTGGGAGGTTGGGTGTTCGATGTATCGGCTGACTCTGTGGCGGGACGACATCAAGGTAAGATAGAGGTGAGTATCTTAATCAGAGATGCTTCTAACTGGTATTTAAATATGATTCTCACCTTCAAATGAGCCACTTGCCACGGTTTGACGATAACGTTGCATGACGTCAGACTGGATCCCTCGATCTATTCAAATCCAGCCACAGGGTGATAGCGAGCTGTGTATGGGCATAGTAAAAAGGGGAGAAAGACCCTTCGAATCGCAGTTTTTTCATTGCCAAGGTCACGGTGAAAATCGTGTTTTAAGCCCCTAATTTAAATGAACGCGTCGGTAATGACACCGTGGAAACGAGATGCCTAATTCAAGTGTACGTGCCCCGCAGAGACTCAAAACATCTGAGCTCTGCAACTGGGTGAGCAAGGTCTGCAAGGACCCTCACTACTCTCCCCACAAACCGTATCTGGGCTGGCTTCATCCGTACCGCCCTGGGAGTACAATGAATTACATTGAATCTTGATGGCTACCTCGGCTGTCAGGGATCGAGCGTACAAGAGAACAAATATGTCCATAAAGTTTCCCAAAGTGCATATATATGGCGAGTCTTGTCCTCGTTCTACTATCTATCGTCCGGTGTTTGGCGTAGCTCTTCCTCGAGAGATTGGGCATAGGCACGGTCCCTGTCATCGCTTAAAACTTCCAAACGCTTGTGCAGAAGGCCCACCAGCAGCCCGACATACCCTGCTCGACGCCGGCTCCCAGTGGAATGGAGGTTCAGCAATTCACGACGAAGGGAGATGGCTTCATCGAGAATGGCCACGTCTCTGTCTCGCTCGAACTGAGATAGGAGAGCCTTGGCAAAATTGTCGAGGGAATTTGAACGGTCGATACCGCGTGCCGGCTGGAGTGCGAGCGCTTCGCGGTCAAGCGAGATTGAGTCGAGAAGGGCATTGATGTCACCGCGAGTGTGTACGGGTGTGTAATCATGAGATTCTGGTGTCGGCATAGACCCATCCGCTGACGACCAAGTCACAAGCTCCGGCTCGATCTCAAGCGCTTTGCGATGGAGCAAGATCGACTCAAGAAGGGCATTGGTGTCCCCGTCGTGGCTATATAAGGAATGAAGAGCCTTCCCAAAATTGTTGAGGTATTCTGACCGGTCGAAGTGGAGCGCTGGCTGAAGTTCTACCGCTTCATGATGATGCGATACGCTCTCTTTCAAAGTTTCAAAATCGTGGTTATGCTGAAAGAGAGAATGGAGAGCTTTGGCGAGGGTATCCAGGCATAGGAAACGTTGCGGGCGAGGGATTGGTAGAATGACGAGGGCTTGACGGCACAGCGAAATGGCTTCATTCACCACGCCAATGTCACCATTATGCTCGTAGAGAAGCACAAGGCCGTTGGCGAGGTTATTAAGCACGTCGGGGTATTCTACGTGGGATGGTAGGAGTAGTGCGAGTGCCTGACGGTAGAGCGAAATCGACTCGTTCAGGGTCACAACGTTGCCATCATACCTAAAAAGAAACTGGAGGCCATTGGCAAGGTTGTCTAACAACAAGTGATTGGGGTGTGATGCGGGACACAGCGCAAGTACTTCGCGTTTCAGCGAAATAGACTTGTTTAAAGCCAAAATGTTGCCTCTGCGCAAGTAAACGGCCTCGAACACATTGGCAAGGTCGTTAAGCGCTGTAATACGGTCTACGAGGTCGGCTGCGGGGTGAAATGAAAATGCTTCACCGAAAATAGACAAAGACTTTTTGAGAATCTCGGTATCACCGACCTCGACATAGAGGTATAGTAGGCCAGCGAAGAGAGGTTTGAGCAGCGTAGGGCAATCTGGGCTGAGTGCAAGCGCTGCACGGTGCTGTGAAATTGCTTCGTTGAGGATGCCAACGTCTCCATTGAGTTGATAGCACGACTGGAGAGCCATTCCAAGCCGCTTCAGCGCTTCAGAGCGGTCAGGGTGGGTAACAGGCAGCAACTCCACCGCATGTCGAAAAGCCACCACTCCCGCTTCACAAATCTCCAGACCGCCGATCCCCTCGCCCATCCCATGGTAGCAGTCTCCCAGTTCTGTCCATACCCCAGCATTTCCACCATCAAGCCGTGTGGCGACCTCCAATAAAGCCACTTGAAATCCCCAGTAGTCCCCACCAACTTCATCCAGAAGACCGGCCAAGTTCCTCAGAATTGACGTCATACTCTCTTCCTGCTCCTGCTCATCTTCCCCGTCGGTTTCCTCCCCCTCCAGCGCTGGGAGCAGAACTTTGAGAAACTGCACTTTCCATCGTTGTCGGGTGGCGGAAGACATCTCCCGCAATATCGAACTGTGCGCCGTTTGAGACCATTGTTCATTCGAACGATGAGTTCCGTTGTACACATGATGCGGCCAATAATTGACAGCGTAACGTTGGAGGCCAGTAAGTGAGAGATACGCATGCGTCTGGCGCGATGGCAAAGGCGGAAGGGTGTTAAGAACCTTGAGGCAGGTCAGCCCCAACGCTGAGTGGGGATTGAAGGTAGAGATCGTGAACGAATTGTCCATCGTTGACTCTGGCATGGTTTGAACGAATTCGAGGAAGGAGAGATGATAAAGAGCGCTTGCCGGGTGGATATCCTTCTCCGAGCCTGGGGGTGGGGACCGCGTCTGGAGCGCGGAGAGAACCGATTGTATGTGGTCGATGAGATGGGTGGCCATGTCTGCAAGCGATGCAAAATCCGCCTGAGACAGAGGTTCCTGAAGTACCAGAATCGCTCCAAAGAACTGGCGGAAGTGCATTTGTGATTTTGGGGTTGGGAACAGTCGCTTGAGAGCATTGCTATACAGGTCCGCAAGTGGCCCTTCGCTGCTGCCGACGTGCT
>JANBPK010001287.1:0-33608 GCA_027579435.1 Candolleomyces eurysporus | reverse complement strand
AGCGACGTGTCATATACAGGAAGACTCTCTGATATTCGTGAAGAATCCAAAGATAATTAAACGGAATCAGCTAGGCAATCCATTTTTCCTCAAACAAGGCAGTACCACTGAGTGTTGGAGGCTGGGAAGCGATCAACTGAGCATACTATCCATCACAATTTCAGCAACTTATCGACGGAGACACAGGAATTCTCACGTCTATTTTGATAATAATTAGACTGAGCAGTGTGCCACTATCTGAAGACGTCAAAGAGCGCAATCAAATAGATGCTTATCTAGTAGAGCGAGTAGGTAAAAAATGAGCAAGAGAGTGAGCAAATAATACAATGATGGCCGGGGTACGGAAAATAACGATGGGATAGCGACGAATAGCGGACCAACGAAAGGGAGTGGCGACGTGACAAATAACCCAAAAATGAAACCGAGTGGTACGAAAGATAGGGGTGACAACAGAATGGTGATCTAGAAAATGTTGCGGGATCGATTGGATAAATTGAGAATTGAGGTGTTAGGTGTAGATTCTACCGAGTGGCTGTAAACCTGATTCATGAGTTCGGGTGTACACCCGACAGGAGCAGATAAAAGCTCACGTTCAGCCACAGGAGTTCAAGATCTGGCAAGCCTGGGGTTGAGCCTCTGCAACAGGCGCTGGTGCAGGAATGGGCGACGCAATAACGAATGACGAGCCTATCAATTCAGTACGAAATCAGACCATTAGCCAAGTTCTACGCTCAAAGGCGAATTGGAAAGGGCGTACCAGAGAACCCAGCGAGGATGGCAGCAAAGACGATGTGGGTGAACTGCATGGTGATATTGAAAGCTCTAAGATAGTGGGGTAGAGTGGCGAAAGGGTACGGTTTAGAGATATAGAGACTGTGGCTGTTTCTCGAGAGAGTAGAGGGTGGTTGTTAATCATGGTCCACTCTCATGCCCAGAATATATACCCTCTTCCTGTATTTACCAAGGATCAGTTGTCTTTCTCCGAAAAGGTGTGGCAACAAAAGTTGTTCCTGACGTTAACCTTTCCCATCCCTCCGCCGATGACAAAATTCAGAGTTAATTAAATTGAATCAATTCCTCACTCACTGCTCCTCCAACAAGGTAGTACCCGATTTGGGACATTCGTATGTTCTTTCGTTCATCAACTGAATGTTGGTGGTTAGGAAGGAATTAACCGAGCCTACTATCCATCATGATTGCAGCTACTTAGCGACTATACAGCAAGGATTTAATATATTGAATGAATAGAGAATACAGGCGAGACATGAGAGCATGCCCAAATTCGGCGCTGAGAAACCCTTGCATGGTATCGTCAATTCGCCGAATCAATATGCTGCCGGATTGGTATATCGAGCTTCTGGGAGGATGAGACATAAATAAAGTGTCTAACGCAGCAGTGCCGTGTCAAAGGTGGACTAACAGAGCTTTCACTGACTCCAATCTTCACGCTGATGCAGAGTTGAAGTATATGACCGGCATCGCAGTGAGTTTTCATTTTCAGTCGACATTCCCTTTTCTAGAGGTACACGATTCATTCGTATCCTCACACGCTGTTTAGAACCTTCCCGCCAGCTAAAAGACCATGACATTCCTCAGTAGCCACAGTGATTTTTACATACAGTAGAGCGAATAATACAAGGACGGCCGGGGTACGGAAGATAGCGATATTATGATGACGGTAGGTCGAAAGCGAACCAAAAAAAAAAAGTGTGGAGACATGACAAATAACCCAAGAATGAAACCCGAGAAGTACGAAAGATGACGGTGACAGAAGAATGGCGATCCACAAAATCTTGTGGAAGATAGATTAAGTGCTGGGTGGTAGATCTACTGAGTGACTCTAAGTCTGTTTCCGTGAGTCCGTGTGTACACCTATAAGGAGCAGACTTAAACTCACATTTAGCCACAGGAGTTCAAGATTTGGCAAGCCTGGGGTTGAGCCTCTGCAACGGGCTCTGGTGCAGGGATGGGCGACGCAAGAACGAACGATGAGCCTATCAATTGCACAAAATCAGACTATTAACCAAGTTCCACGCTCAAAGGCAAATTGGACAAGGGGCGTACCAGCGATGGCAGCAAGGACGGCAGCGAAGAGGATGCGGGTGAAATGCATGGTAATATTGAGAGATGCAAGGTAATGGAGTGGGGGGNCAGAGAGGCTCGGCTTAAAGATATAGAAGCTGTAGCTGTTTTTCGGGAGAGTAGAGGGTGGTTGTTAATCCTGGTTCGTCACTCAAGCCCAGAATACACCCCCCCTTCCTGTATTTATCAAGGATCATTTTTATTTCTTCGGAAAGGTGCGGCAAGGAAAGCTGTTCCTGACGTTAGTCTTTCCCATCCCGCTTCCGATAGCAAAATTCAAAGTAAATTGAATCAAATCCTTGATCCCTGCTCCTCGAACAAGGCAGTATCCGATTTGGGAGGCTCGTATGTTCGTTCGTCTGTCCATTGTAGGTCGGTGGTTGGAAAGGAAGTAACCGAACCTACTATAAATCATGATTGCAGCCATTTAGCGACTATACAGAAAGGATCTAACACATTGAATGAATAGATAATGGAGGGGAGACATGAGATCATGCCTGAGAGCTAGATATATCTGGAAGCACATTTGTTACATCCTCCAAACCTCTGTACCATCCCCTACGGAGCCTTGGTCAATTGGGTTTAAATACTAGATTGTATTTCCTATCGAATGATATCAATCTCTCGTAAGTACATGCGGCGGTGACAGGCAGGTTAAGATATTGAGAACACCTGATCTTTTAGCTTTTGACGAGGTATACATATATTTCTTCACTTGTCGGGTGAGAACACGCTCTTCTATGAACGACGAACGACGTATGTGCACTGGAGCCGAGGGTGAGTTGGATGAGCCTCTGAGTGCAACTTTTCGGTTGTACATCACACAAACGGAGTTGGCTTTGCCAAAGCGCAGAGGGTACTATGAAATGGTTCCAACGAGAGAGATCGGAAGTGGGTGGAAAATGGATGTCGAACTCGATGGCTGTAATTCATGGCACGCCACCAGATTGGTTAGGCATCACATATGACCTGGACTTGATACCAGGATGCCTCCGCGTGGCGCCCTATAGGTCAGTAAACTTGAAGCTGGATGCGATGCGAGCAGGTGCAACCCATAAGCAAGGCAAGAGGGCAATGTGAGGTACGTATACCTCCATATTTGCATTCATGCTCACACTCGAAGCCTACTCCCCAACCTCACACTAATGTCTGCCTCGCAACCCACGTTCCCTCATCAGATTTCGAAATCTTTTCTGACAATCAAGGCAATTTCGGAACATCCTTGCCCTTTGTTGGAAGAGGTTGTCTATACGAAGTGGCCAGCTGATTGAATGCCTCCGATTTGATCCGCGAGTCTGGAGTTGAGGTCCGAAATTCCTGAGCGTCTATCATTGCGGACCGGAAACTCGCTGGAGCGTTCCAAATGTCAGACTGTCCCCTACCCTCACCCCCAGCTTGTAACCCTCGGCCAGCAAGACTATCAAACCAAAGGATTTCTCGCCACTGGGTAGCCCAAACGCTCAGGCTCTTGTAAATTGTCCGCAGCTCGCGTGTAAACCTGGACACGTCATCCTGGCATGGCAGAAGACGCGGATCATGGTGACAATCCTTTTGTCGTCTCCCTGAAGCCACCCGAGAACGAGACTCCTACTGAGCGTGCTACGCGTGAAGCTCGTGAAGCCGAGGCCAAGCAGAGGAGCGATGAGATTGACCAGGCGCTGAGGACGGAGAGCCAGAACTTGAGGAGAAGAAACGAGGTGAAGGCGGTGTTCATTGGAGACTCTGAAAGTGGTACGTCGTGCTTCCTCATTCGAATGTAGACTGGCATCTCCTGAACCACATCTTTTCGCAGGGAGGCTAGATATGGTCAAGCGTGAGTACGCCTTCTATCACTCCCAGTCATACCGACCGACCGGCAGCTCTCGCTGGTTCTGCAGATCTGCGAATGAGATTTGCTCCAGATGAATGGAACGCAGAGCTGGCAAAGTGGAAATACGTGATCCAGCTCAAGATTCTCATAGCAATTGTGACGATCCTTGATTCATTGCAGTCCGAATTGGACGGTGAAGCTCTTGTGGAATCTCCTCTGGATGACACTCACTCGAATGTGGCAACCGAGTATCCTTTTGAGATGCCATCCTGTCCAGACGCCGCACCCTCAGGTAGATTCGAATCATCCTCTTCTGGGGGCAATGACGCCGATATCCCGGCCGGCGACGATGGTAGCAGCCAGGACAAACACCGGCGTTTGCTGATGCGACTGTCTCCTATTAGGCACGCAGGAAAGAGGCTACGTAAATGGCTAGCTACCTCAATTGCGGCAAATTCTCCCTGTCATGCTGGAAAGGAGAGTGAAGAAGCGACCATTCTAATAGCTTGCTGTCAAGAGGATATCACAATCCTGTTGACGGACGAGACGGTGAAATCAGTAATGAGGAAGAGGAAGATCGAGTTAGAGGAATCGGCTCAGTTGTACGTGCCTTCCTCCGATATTTGTTTTTCTCCGACGCTGTTATCATGTTCTTACTCACTGCCGTATCTCACAGTCTTCTAGAAGATCTAAACCGGATCGCCTCTCGTGGCTACGTGCCTTCTGATGCAGACGTCGCGCGTGTTCGCTCAAGAACCGGTATCCAAGAGTACCGTATAACACTCCAGAGAACGATGATCAGAGCGTATAGGTCTGGCGAAGACATGTGTTTGTATGATATTGCAAGTTGGAGGATGGCACGACCCACATGGATGCCGTACTTTGAAGGGGTGGATACTATTGTATTTTGTAAGTGGATCAGCGTTTCTCCTCCCTTGCGTCTGTCTCATTACCGTTTCAAACCCGAAAGTCGCCTGTACGTATCCTGAACCACTTGAGCTCCACTGCTGTAGCTAACACTTCACCCAGCCATCTCAGATTTCGACGAGCATTTACCGGAGGCTCCGAGGGTCAACCGACTGGAAAACTCTCTCCTCCTCTGGCGCGATATCTGCAACTCCCGTTTACTCAATGAATCCGGCCTTGTACTCTTTCTAACCAAATGCGATTCGCTGAAACGCAAGCTTGCAAGAGGTGTCAAGGTTGAAGATCATTTCCCTAGTTATGGAGACCGAGATAACGATTTTGGAACAGTTTCAAAATGTGAGCTCATGTTTATTTCAGTCACCTCGATGCCCGCTGAGCTCAGAGTCAAGATTTCAGAGACAAGTTCAGGGACATAGCTAAGAATGGCGTACGTAAAGGAAGCGATCTCCATACACACTCGGTTTCTACTGTGGTGCGTGACACTCGTTGCGAGCGCTCCCCACCATCGGAGTCTCACCCCTCTAACCTCTTCTTTCTTTGCTGCAGGATTTCAAAGCCGTTGCGATTTTTATCTCGACTGGTGCGTCACCGTCTCATTCAATCTATCTTTTTATTGCTCACCACTCGTTTCCGTCCTTTACAGTCAGGGACATTATCATGCGCAGGAATCTCGCGACCGCTCCACTCATATAGGCTCTATTTGATTTCCGATGCGGCCTGGGAAGAAAGGTGTTACCACGTCCTTTGCCCACGGTCTTTCTGTAGTTCTGTAGGTGGATCCCTAGCGTATATGGAGCCTTGCGTGACTGCCGAGTGTTTGGGTCGAATAGGTGTTGATTTGCCTGTTAGGTTGCAGTGAGATGTTGAATCATCAATCGCAGGTCGTGGGATTGTCTGTATGACAGATTCATGCACCTGAATCTAGGAAACCTAGCTTTCATATGGGGTCCAAGTAGCTTCAAACCGCGGGCTCTGTCGAATCCTGGTGTCGGTGTCGGTAGTGGAGATAGTATGAAAGGCTCCAAAGTAAGGCATTCGGCCTGTGTGTCAGGCGCTATAGCGGTTGTCGTTCACGCGGATTGACCCTGGTATCGGTCTGCGACTTTCGTCGTGAGGGTGCGTGCTGTACCTGCGAGCTCAATGGAAAGCGTTGTCGAGTGGGAGGGTTGGGTCAATTGGCACCCTCTCATCGCGCTGGTCCAGTCCTTTATACCACGGAATCATGCATGGCCGAGCTAGCGCTTTGAATCTATCCCCACAAACCCACCCGGACCGATCGCTTTCTGCCATTTGAACTACCTTACAAAGTGACCACAACGAGCATTCCCGACCGGTGTCCACCCTAACGAACGATCTCAACCAAAGACCTGGCCCTCAAGACCAAGACGGCCAAGGGTTGAGACTCTAGTTTGCAATCACTTTGCCCACTGTTTGGCAACAGCGACTGGTGGGACAACACAAGCAACTTGCGTGCTGATTCTCCTTTTATTCGATATGCTCCTTACCAATTCGGCAACGGTTTGCTATGAAGGGCAGGTTAGGGTAGGACAGTGACGACTTTACGTTCCTCGAGGTGCTTATGGGCTATACACATCGACGAGATAGTAGTATCATCGCAAGTCCAGGATATCGATGAAATCCGTCTCGTACGTCCCTCCTCTCGTATCCTCTTCTCTTATGCTGCTCGTTTCTTTGATTATGAGCTACTGGTAGGCTACTGCCAGCACATCATGGGCCGCTTCTCATGGCAAAACGCTCCTCCGTCGCCTCACTGTTCAAAGCAAGTCGCCGATCCCACCTGAGCATTACCTCCCTCTCGACGAACCTTACCTTCTCCTCCACCTCGATAGATGATTTATCATTATCCCCGCCTTCGTTCTCCTGGCTACCACCACCACCACCTCATCTCACACATACACACACACCCTGTTTTGTTATCGCCGCTTCATCGTCATTTAACTTCGTCTACCGCTGCAACAACTACGCCAGAGCAACTCGTGCAATTGAGCTCATGGAATAGAGCTTGTATGCTCGCAGATCAGCTCGTCATTGTGCAGCAGCCAGACGAGTTGAGGCAAGCTTGAGATCGGATGGATGGGATTGTTTCGAGTCTGCTGACAAACACGATCGTGTGGGTAGCGGTGAGGACGATGATAGGCTCAAGGAATAAGGAGGAGGGAGAGAAAGTGGAAAGGGGGAAAGGGAAAGGGGAATGAACAGGATCACCAGGAAGTAAACAACTCGGATCCAAACGACGCCCGCCCAATTTGTCGCCTGACCCACCGACGTCACCGTTGAGGACAGTAAGAAGAGTTTGATGCTGGAACCGCCCATGGTGTCTTCGTTTTCGGCGGCGGAGGTAAAACGATAGTAGGAAATCCTTCAAGTGCTATTGTAACTGAGCCTGTGATGGTCGAGTCCGGAATTCCACGTCGAAGGGCCAAGGCACTTAGACCGATGTTACCTACGTCACCTGGTGCTGGTAGCGTGGTTTCGAGTCGAATGTGTCGAAACCGATTTTTCCTCGCACCTTGTTCCAATCCCGGTGAGAAACCCGCCATCTCCCGCTTACGATCCCATTGTCCACCCACGATGTTTTGCTTGTGTTCTTGCAGTGATGATGGATCACGTTTTGGTTAGCATCCTCGTTTTTCGCTTAACCCATGCATTTTTCAGTCGAAAAGGTTTGGAATCTCAATTATTACTTCGCCAAGGGACCGGTTTATTAAAAGCTTATGGAGCAGAGTCTGCCGTGTATTCTGAAGAACTTTAACCCCAGGGGAAGGGTCATTTTTTTAGATGTGAGTGTCGCTCTCGTTTATTGCTATTTATGGTCTTTCGACTGGACCTTCGCTTATTTTTCTCAATTTGTCTTGATATCGCCTTCTTAGGCGTCTCCGCCATTCGTCAGACCTGTCCAGACTCTCAACGCCTCTTTTTGAGGCAGCCGTCAACAGTCACGTTGTGCCAAACATGCCCAACCGGTTGAGGGAAACACCCAGCCGGTTGGGAACACGGTGACTTACACGTGAGTTTATCCGCCTCTTTTCCCCCTCTCAATCCCCTCAATTTCTCTATATCTCTCCACCCTCGTTTATATTGCGCTCTGCTCAATTCACCACGTTTCGCACCAGCCATCCGCTCTGTTTCCACTACGATTGGTACTGACTTGAGGACAGCATGGCCATACGCATCCCATCGACTACGAACGAATAGCGCATGGATCTGTAGAATCCTGCTACCATGCTACAACTTTGGGGGACAATGTAACAGCGTCTGCGCTGTAGTGATTCAATCTGACGGTTTAACGCACTATCTAAGAGTCTGAGATGTTTCCCCGAGAACTGAAAAGGTAGGAGCGGGGAGCGCTCAGGAACGAAGCAAGAAGTGGCCGCCGCCGACAAGGCCGACGAGTAGTCACGGCGGTCCCAGTCGGGAACGGCCGCTTTCTACGGGACCTCTCGAAACACTACTCAAGATTGCTGACTCGGAGAACTCGGTGGATCTCCATTCAACCTCCCCCAGAGCGGTCCTCATTTACGTATTGTCGTGCGCAATCAATGGCTCACACCTGGGCACGGTTAATCGCGATCATCTCATACCATATCATACGTCCTCTCGGGAGTCCCTAAACTGCGACCAGTGCCTCAAATATGGGAATCATTGACCGCATTCACCTCATATGATATCCCAGGAATGGCACGCATGTGGACGACCCAGAAGCAGACATTGCCCACCATCTGAAAATACCAGAAAGGTGAGCTCAGAAAGATGGCTTAAGATTGTGAGATTCGTAACGGTGGGCTTCCAATGGGTCTCCGTACCTTCGAAAACGTTCAGGGTGAGGAAAATTTTTAAAAANGAGATAGAATTTAGGTGTGTCGTATATCTGCACATTCGACGCCCACGGTTCGAGGCTGGTGGGCTCCCATTCAAAGCTCGACCCCTTGTTCGTGGTCATGCGCTGAGTTATTCAGCCGCTACACACGCGATTCGCTACCCTTGTGCGCAATTCTATCAGTTTCACTTCTTGATTGTCGGGTACAAAGTCGATTACTAGCGTATATGACAGGAGGTTCGCTCAACCCAGCGAGTTCCAAAGATTTTATGCTAGCGATGACTCGGACGACCTTGTCTTGACGCTTGTGGGCTCCTTGAGGACTTGAGGGTTCACGCTAGAGCTCTAGAGGGCTAGCTCCCGGTCAGAATGCTTGACCTCGAGGAGTGTTTAGAGAAGCTCGCTGCGCGAGAAAAGGCGGTCAAAAGTAATCCTTATGTTTGCAATAGCACGTTTTCTCAGACGCAGCTTCTCCTACGGTACTGACAGCTCCCGTTATTTCGTCCCATTCGCGGCCGGAACACGATTCTTCAGAGTCTTTACATGTTAAACCTAGCGCATTTCGTACAGGAACGGCCCCTTCTCCCTCCAACTTGGCTGGCTCCGTCGCAGGCTGACAAAAGATCGATCAAAGAGGTCTCATTCGCAGTATGTAATTACTGCGCTCAGTAACCACAGAGCAACTATCTGGGAATCAAATTGCGAGGTGCTCGCTCCTCCGATCTACGAAATCATCGGCTGGTTACTGGACACCGGGGGCTGTAGCGCTGGTGTAAATGTGGTAGGTAGGTAGGTGGTAACGGCACAAGGTCCCAATAAGGAACGGCCGGTTTCACCTCTCATGTGTGTCTTTACGAGACGGAGGAATGTCTCTGGCTTCATGGTAGTACAAGGTTATGTTCGAAGTCTTGGAAGTATCTTTGCTTAGTGCCAAAAAATAGTGAATGAGAGGCCTTAGACAATCCCACACCTATAAAGGACATGCAAATAGGCAAGAGTGAGCTCAGAGCTATAGACGCACAAGAATGTATCGATGCGTATCAAAGCGTTTATGGATACACGCAGGGCACAGATACAGACGCACACACACTGAGAAATCGCCGGGGTTTGATGGAACTGACCTCAGCCAGACGTGACCATTTTGCTCTTGTGTCCGATGAGTCGAATAGATCCGCTGCTCAAATCACGCTTGTAGTGAAGCATTGCTAAATTTTCGAGACGTGCTCCATAAAGAGGGACGAATAGGAATACCCCATATACTCAGGTTTGCAAGGATACTATACAGAAACTCTATAAAAGCTTCCCATTAGCCAGCAGGAAGAGCCAGACAGTAAACACCGAACATGATCCCCCAATTCTTCGTTCTTCTTACTACCCTCTTCTTCACTTTCGGCACACTTTCCCCTTCGTTAGCGCTCTCCAACAATGTGGACCTTCCGGAGCATCAAGAATTTTACGACGCTGGCCCTCGCACAGGCGGAGCACCTGGCGCAGTCAATCCTCCGCCGCCGCCTGGTCCGCCGAAATTCACCGGCGCCAAGCTGGTCAACGACCGTGCTCATCCATGGAGGCCACTGAGGGCTGGAGATGAGCGTGGACCGTGCCCAGGAATGAACACGCTTGCATCTCATGGTGTTAGTATTGCTCGTTATCTCAACATGATCATTGAATCATCGTGGACTTATCAGTATATCTCCCGGGATGGTGTCGCTACCCCAGCCCAGATGGTCAACTCTGTTCAGGAAGGTGAGTTTATTCAATGGCGGATCGGCTGTGCATACACTCAGCTCATTTTCTGTGTAGGATTCAACATGGAGAACAATCTCGCGATCTTCGTGACCTACCTAGCCCACTTGATGAACGGGAATCTTGTCACCGACCTGCTCAGCATCGGAGGCAAGACGCGGAAGACTGGACCCGATCCTCCACCTCCCGCTCATGCTGGCGGTTTTAACGTCCACGGGACCTTCGAGGGTGAATCATATTATAAGCTACTTCGTTCAAAATATTAATGGCATGTTGCAGGAGACGCTGGTATGACTCGAGCAGACGCGTTCTTCGGTGACAATCACAGCTTCAACCAAACCTTGTTTGATAAGGTACGTGTACTCTACGTGAGCTCAACCATGGTACTAAGTAATCCTTCGATTGTACGCATCAGTTTGTCGACTTCAGCAACCGATACGGAGACGGGTACTACAACCTCACAGTTGCTGGAGAGCTGCGATTCCAACGCCTGCAAGACTCTATCGCCACCAACCCCCAGTTCTCATTTAAGAACGTTCGCTTTTTTACGGCGTACGGAGAGTCGGCCTTTCCAATCAATTTCTTCGTTGATGGGCGAAGAACAGACAAAAGGTTGGACATGGCGTCGGCTCTGTCGTTCTTCAGAGATATGAGGTACCCTCCTGACTTCTTCAGGCCTCCTACTCCAATGAGTAACCAGGGAATTGCGGAAATCTTCGCCATGCACCCGTTCCTTCCTGGCGGAAACGCTGATGGAAAGGTCAACAACTTCGTGGTCGATCCCACCTCCGCCGACTTCACAAAGCGTTGTTTGTTATACAAGGATATCTTGAATACGGTGAAGACGTTGTATCCCAACCCAACAGGCGTGCTGAGGCGGAATCTGATCAAGAATCTACGATATTTCTATACCAGTGTACCTGCGATACTTGGTAGCGATTGCGGAGAGCAGTTTCCATACGGTCAGAAGTAGATTTCAGTTTCTTTCAAGTGATTAGCACTACGTGTATCTTAAACTCTTGTTCCATTGCTTTATCGTGGTTCCCGTCAAGTATCTGTTGCAAATCGTGTAATTTCGCACTTAATCTAGTCATTTATCCGATTTGTATCTTCTCTTACAGCGATTTATTATGAATGAGATGGCTTCGATCAGTTCTTTGACTGTGTCCTGCATGCTACAAAATCAAGACCTGATCCCCTTGGTGTTCATTCCAGCTGCGGAACAATGGCCTCGATGGTGCGAAGGAGAGTCATGGACAACAGACGATGTCATCAACCGACCATGGGGACATACTGTCTATCCGTCACTGGGAAGATGCTCACTTGGCGAATGCCTAACCTTACCTTGAGCTGTCAGTGATGAACCTTGTTCCTAAATTTGACATGCATATGTAATGGTGGAGCGAACAATGATAACATGCCAAGATAGCGATAGGATGATTACGGTAGGTCGAAAGCGAACCACAAAGAAAAATGGAGACGTGACAAATAGCCCAAAAATGAAACCCGAGAAGTACTAAAGATGACGGTGAGAGAAGAATGGCGATCTATAAAATGTTGTAGAAGATAGATCGAGAATGCTAGGTGTTAAATCTACCGAGTGACTCTGAGTCTGTTTCCATGAGTTCGTGTGTACACTTAAACGGAGCAGATGTAAACTCACGTTTAGCCACAGGAGTTCAAGATCTGGCAAGCCTGGGGTTGCGCCTCTGCAACAGGCGCCGGTGCAGGAACGGGCGACGCAATAACCAACGGTGAGCCTATCAATTGCACAAAATCAGTCCATGAACCAAGGTCCACGCTCAAAGGCGAATTGGACGAAGGGCGTACCAGCGAAGGCAGCGAGGACGGCAGCAAAGACGATGCGGGCGAACTGCATGGTGTTATTGAGGTATGCAAGGTAGTGGGGTGGAGGGGCAGAGAGGGTCGGCTTCGAGATATAGAGACTGTAGTTGCTTTTCGGGAGAGTAGAGGTTGATTGTTGATTCTGGTTCGTCTCTCAAGCCCAGAATATATACCGCCTTCCTGTATTTGGCAAGGATCATTTTTATTTCCTCGAAAAGGTGTGGCAAAGAAAGCTGTTCCTGACGTTAACCCTTCCCATCCCGCCTCCTATAGCAAAATTCAAAGTAAATTGAATCAACTCCTCGATCCCTGCACCTCGAACAAGGCAGTATCCAATTTGGGACGCTCATATGTTCGTTTGTCCATCCACTGAATGTTGGTGGTTGGAAAGAAGTAGCCGAGCCTACTATCCATCATGATTGCAACTACTTAGCGACTATACAGACAGGATTTAACGCATTGAATGAGTTGAGAATGCAGGGGAGAGATGAGATTCTGCCTAAGAGATGGATATATCCGGACGCACGCTTGTTACATCCTCCAAACCTCTGTACCATCCCATACAGAGCCTTAGTCAATGGGGGTTCAAATCCTAGATTGTGTTTCTTACTGAATCGTATCTATCTCTCGTAAGTACATGCGGCGGTGACAGACAAGTTAAAGATGGCAACATCTGATCTTTCAGCTCTTGACGAGGTATACATATCTTTCGGATGAGAACACGCTCTCCCATGAATGGCGAACGACGTATATGTGCACTGGAACCGAGGGTGAGTCGGATGAGCCTCTCTGAGCCCCACCTTTTGGTTTTACATCGCGTAAATGGGAGTTGGCTTTGCCAAAGCGCGGAGGGTATTATGAAATGGCTCCACCGAGAGGGATCGGAAGTGGGTGGAAAATGGATGCCGAACTCCATGAATGTAAGTCATGGCACGCCGCCTGATTGGTTAAGCATCATCTATGACCTTGACTTGAGATCAGAATGCCTCCGCATGGCCCCTATGGGTCAGTAAACTTGAAGCTGGAGGTGATGCGGGCAGGTGAAACCTATAAGCAAGGCAAGAGGGCAATGTGAGGTACGTATACATTCAGATTTGCATCTATGTTCATACTCGAAGCTTACTCCCCGACCGCACACTAATGCCTGCCTCGCAGCTCACGTTCCCTCATCAGATTTCGAAGTCTTTTCTGACGATCAAGGCAATTTCGGAGCCTCCTAAAGCATCCTTGCCCTTTGTTGGAAGAGATTGTTTATACGAGGTTGCCAGGGCCGATTGCATAGCGTCCGATTTGATCCGTGAGTCTGGAGTTGAGGCCCAAAATTCCTGAGCGTCTATCATTGCGGACAGGAAACTCGCTGGGGCGTTCCAAATGTCAAACCGTCCCTTGCCCTCATCCCAGCTTGTAAGCCTCGGACAGCAAGACTATCAGACCAAAGGATCTCTCGCCACTGGATAGCCCAAGCGCTCTTTTAAATTGTCCGTACCTCGGGCATAGAGCTGGACACGTCATCCTGGCATGGCAGAAGACACAGATCATGGGGACAATCCCTTTGTCGTCTCCCTGAAGCCACCCGTGAACGAGACTCCTACTGAGCGTGCTACGCGTGAAGCTCGTGAGGCCGAGGCCAAGAAGAGGAGCGATGAGATTGACCTGGAGCTGAGGACGGAGAGAACGAGGAGAAACGAACTGAAGGCGGTGTTCATTGGGGACTCTGAAAGCGGTACGTCGCGCTTTCTTACTCAGATGTTCACTGGCATCTCCTGAACCACATCTTTTCGCAGGGAGGCTAGATATGGTCAATCGTGAGTACGCCTTCTATCACTCCCAGTCATACCGACCGATGTCGACTCTCATTGGTTCTACAGATCTGCGAATGAGATTTGCCCAAGAAGAATGGAACGCAGAGCTGGCAAAGTGCAAATCCGTGATTCTACTCAAGATTTTCGAAGCGGTTGTGGCGATCCTTGATGCATTGCGGTCCGAATTGGACGGCGAAGCTCTTGTGGAATCTCCTCTGGACGACGCTCACTCGAATGTGGCGACCGAGTATCCTTTTGATATGCCATCTTGTTCAGACGCCGCACCCTCAGGTAGACTCGAATCATCATCTCCTGGTACTAGCAATGGTGGCGATATCCCAGCCGGCGACGATAGTAGCATCTTGACGCAAACTCTCACTGTGATGCTGGAAAGGAGAGTGAAGAAGCGACCGTCTTAATAGCTTGCCGTCAAGAGGATATCACAATCCTATGGACGGATAAGACGGTGAATTCAGTACCGAGAAAGAGGAAGATCGAATTAGAGGGTAAGTGCCTTCCTCCGATATTGGTTTTCTCTTCGACGCTGTTACCATGTTCTTACTCATTGGCGTATCTCACAGTCTTCTAGAAGATCTAAACCGGATCGCCTCTCGCGGCTACGTACCATCTAATGAAGACGTCGCGCATGTTCGCTCAAGAATCGGTATCCAAGAGTACCGGATAAAGCTCGATGGAGCGATGATTATTGGGCGTACGCCTGGCGAAGACATGTGTTTGTATGATATTGCAAGTTGGAGGACGGCACGACCCACATGGATGCCGTACTTTGAAGGGGTGGATACTGTTGTATTTTGTGAGTGGATCAGCGTCTCTCCTCCCTTGCGTCTATCTCACTGTTGTTTCAAACCATAAAGTTGCCTGTACGTATCATTAATTCCACTTGAGCTCCAGTGCTGTAGCTAATGCTTCGCCCAGCCATCTCAGGTTTCGACGAGCGTTTACTGGAGGACCCGAGCGTCAACCGATTGGAAAACTCCCTCCTCCTCTGGCGCGAGGTCTGCAGGTCCTGGTTACTCAGCGAATCCGGCCTTGTACTCTTTCTGACCAAATGCGATTCGCTCCAACGCAAGCTTGTAAGAGGTGTCAAGGTCAAAAACTATCTCCCTAGTTATGGAGACCGAAGTAACGATTCTGGGACGGTTTTAAAATGTAAGCTCATGTTTGTTTCAGTCACCTCTGCGCCCGCTGAGCTTAGAGTCTAGATGTTAGAGACAAGTTCAGGGACATAGCTAAGGATGACGTACGTAAAGGAGGTTCTCTCCATATCCACTCAGTTTCCACTGTGGTGCGTGTTGCAAGCACTTCCCTCCATCGGCGTCTCACCTCTCTGAACTCCACTTTCTTTCTTGCTGCAGGATCTCAAAGCTGTTACGATTTTTATCTCGACTGGTGCGTCACCGTCTCATTTAAGCTGTCTTTGTTTTGCTCACCATTCGTTTCCGTCCTTTACAGTCAAGGACATTATCCTGCGCAAGAATCTCAAGCACGCTCCACTCGTGTAGGCGCTATGTTAGATCATTAATCGCAAGTCAAGCGATCTGTTTACGAGCACAGACATACATATAGGGGTATTGTCTATCTGACAGATTCATGTGTCAAGTATTACTAGTCAAGTTCGATATTCGATACTCTCATCACTCCATAATTTCATCATATGTCTTGCAAACTCCTATTCTTTACTCCACGGACTTTTAGTATATATAGTTGCTACTGTATCTACTTACAATAAGGCTTTAGTCAATTATGTCCCTTGGATAGTCCTCTCTCGTCGCTCTCGTCGTCATTGCCGACACGTTCATCAGTCTCGTCCTTCCATTTTTGTCATCATGCACCTGAACCTAGGAAACCTAGCAATCAGACAGGGTCCAGGTAACTTCAAACAGCGGGCTCGGTTGAATTCGGGTATCGATGTCGCCAGTGGAGATGGTATGAAAGGCCCGAAAGGAGAAGGCATCCGGCCTGTGCGCCAGCCGCCACAGTGCGATTATTGTTCCCGCAGATTGACCTTGATATTGGTTCGCGACCTTCGTCGTGAGGGTGTGCTGAGCCTGCGAGCTCGGTGGAAAGTGCTGTCGAGTGGGAGGGTGGGGTGAATTAGGCACCCTCTCATCGTACTGGTCCTTTAGAGCAAGAGATCATGGGATGCATGGCCACCCAGCTGATGTCCGAGCTAGCACTTTTAATCTATCCCCATAAACCCGCTCGGACCGATTGCTTTCGGCCATTTGAGCTACCTTACAGGGAGCCCGCTACCTCCCAGTCCCAGTGGACACAGTGTGACCACGACGGCCAGGTGTTGAGACTCCAGCTTGCCATCACTTTGCCCACTGTTTGGCAGCAGCTACTGATGGGACAACACAAGCAACATACTCTTTTTGCCATCGCTTGCTATCGTTCGTCCGTCATGGGTTTGGTGGCCTACCTTGCAACTCGCTACTGATCCTCCTCTTATTCGATATGCTCTTTACCAATCGGAAAGCTCTGCATACCCCCTTGAGGATCGACCGAGTTTTTCTCTCGAGAAGAGAGGAGGGAGGTCAGAAATCCAGGATAACGCATTCAATACCTTTCCAAAATGATGATGGATTGAGATGACCCGGCACGGTGGGTGCGGTTCGCAATGAAGGGTGGGTTAGGGTAAAGCAGTGACGACTTTACGTTCCTCAAGGTGCACATACCCTTTCTCTGTACACGCTTAGGTTGCTTATGGCCTGTATACATCGACGGGATAGTAGTATCATTGCGAGTCCAGGATATCGATGAAATCTGTCTCGTACGTCCCTCCTCTCCCTCGCATCCTCTTCTCTTATTCTTCTCGTTTCGTTGATTATGAACTATCTGTAGGGCTACTTCAAGCGCATCATGGGCCGCTTCTCATGGCAAAACGCTCCTCCATCGCCTCACTCGAAGCAAGTCGCTGACCCCACCTGAGCATTCATCGCCATCTCTGCCTTCGGTCTACTTGTTTCTACCACCGCCACCTCATCTTACACCCCCACCTGTTTTGTTATCGCCCCTTCATCCTTATTCGCCCCCGTCTATAGCTGCAACAACCACGCCAGAGCAACGCATACCATGGAGCTCGTGGAATAGACCTTGTATGCTGGCAGATCAGTTCGACATTGTGCAGCAGTCAGATGAGCTGAGGCAAGCTTGAGATCGGATGGATGGGATCGATTCGAGCTTGCGGACAAACACGATCGTGAGGGTAGTGGTGAAGACGATAATAGGCTCAAGGAATGAGAAGGAGGAGGTAGAGGAAGGGGAAAGGGAAGGGGAAAGGGGGAAAGGGGGAAAAGGGGGAAGGAACAGTATCACCAGGAAGCAAACAACTCGGATCCAAATCATGCCTGCTCAACTTGTCGCCTGACCCACCGACCTCCTTCGTTGTCGGCGGCGGAGGTGGAGTCGAGGCCACTTGTTACGAGCGATGGTAGGCAACCCTTCGAGTGCCATTGAACCTGTGACGGTTGAATCGAGAATTTACGTCGAAGGGCCAGGGTACCTCGACTGACTTTGCCTACGTCGCCTGGTGCTGGTGGCGCGATTTCGAGCCAAGTGCATCGAGACCGATTTCTCTTCGCACCTCGTTTCAACCTCGGTGAGAAACTCTCCATCTCTCGTTTACAATCTGATTGTTCACTCACGGTGTTTTGCTTGTGTTCTTGAGCTTGGCGAGCAAAATATTCATTGCGCTCACTCTCTGGCTCTTACAACGACAACGACAGCAGGCTACGGCGAAATAACCCCACGATCCTTCCTTGGTCGACTTGTAACCCTCCTGATTCTCATGTTGGGCTCCTGTTGATCACGCTCCCGAATTTCGTGCTTGGACGGGAGTTCAGTATGGTTTGGGGGAAGTTGAACACTGAGCAGGTGAGTTTTCCTTTGGTTTTTGTTTTGTTTCACTCGAGCTTCAATCACAAGTTGTGGTTTTCTCATTTTCATTGTTGCTATTTCGTCCTTCTTTTGCTCGTATGGACATCTTCAATTCTCGTGTTCCGACTTTCCATTCGTTACCAGTTCATCTTTTTTGCAACTTTCTTTCCTCTACCAATCTCAATACCAGTTCGAATATTCTACTTTCCTTCTCTCCTTCTCTTCTTCACAATCGTTTGAGTCTCTAGGGTATGTTGCCTAATAACGCCCTCTCTTCGTTCCAGGGACATCGAGCCTCGCCAGACACTTCGCGCACACGTCTTACGATTCCCGCTGACGACCCCGAAGCTTCCTCATCGCTCCTAACACATCCTTCGTCCCCCCAACACAACCACCTGGCCACCCACCACCATCCTCCCGCCCCCACGACCTTTATCTCAACCCAGCGTATCTGGGCTGGTCGAYATCCACGCAAAGGCCTACAAGTGACGCGACTTGCTTTTCGAAGTCCCCAACCTTTCTTTCTTCCCTCCCCCCATCTTTACGCCCATCTCTCTCCTTCCCCGGGGGTTATATGCGACTCCCTCAGCGCTTATTTGGCTCCACAGATCCTCAATGTGGTCTAGGACCCTGTAGCAAACGCTGCAACGGTCTGGGTGCGCCGGCGGGTTCGAACTTTTGTGGCGGCGGGTGGGCCGGGGCTTGGCTGAGGCACGGCTATGATTCTAGTTGGGTAGAGAGGTGCGTCTGAGTGGTAAGGCGGCTACAGCGGTTCGGCATGCTGACGTCCTATTACCTCGCCACTCATATCGGTTGGATGAGCCCAATCGACGACGAGCTCAGGCTGCGACTGGGGAAGTAGCTTTAGGGTATGATACCTGTATTAGTTCCTCTTATCATGTAATTACTGTACGTACTTGAATAGAATCTTTTTCAATCTAGCTTTGNTCCGCAAATCCGAATTTGAGCTAATACTGAAATTTGGAATAAGTACCTGAGGTATGGCCTGTGCAAGAGATCTCATATGTGGATGCGGCGCGCGTGCGATATGGTACGCCGATCCGATGCGTCAGCGATCGGCGAACCGACCCCGATATGACCTCCACCGTTTCGATGTTGCACGTCGTTAGTCGATGTGCAATCCCTCGCGCTGATGGCATATCGGTCGCCTGGTTTTTTACTGATGCGCGTCCAGTGAAGAGTGTTCTACCGTTCAACGGCCCGACCTAGGGACTGCGGAACAACTAACTGCACATATCATGCAACTGCTGTAAGTGCCACTCACTTGCCTCGTGGAACTCACGGTTTCCTTCGCTGCGTCCAAACACACTATGCATATGATTCATTGACAGTCACTAGTTTACACTATAATCCCTCGCTCTTGCCCGCAATTTGTCTCTTCTACATCGACCCTGCATGCCACTGCCTTCGGCAGCATGCATCTCTAGAGATCTCTTCCTCTCCGGTGCCTGAGGCCTGAGGCCTTACTTCGGTTTGATTTTGAACTTAAATGACATCCAAGGGAACTAAGAAGTTGTCGAATTGCCGGTGAATGTCCGTCGTCCATTCATACAGGCATCAGTACCTCTGACCACAGCCCGGGGGAATTGATATCGAAGTACATATCTCGTCGGCCACACGGCCATCGAGATCGTGCCCAGGCCCTACAAAAGGAAAGCGGCCAACTCGTACGTTTATCCAACTGCGTGGAAGCCTCCTCCACTTTGCTTCGTCAAAATGCTCAGGTCACTCACCTCGACCACCCTCGTCTTCTTGTTCGCTCTCGCTCCTTTATCTCTCGCGGCAATCGAGATCGCCGCAGCACCACAAGCCTCTGCCCTCTCTAACAGCGGACTCCACCGCAGATGTACCTATCCGACATGTCCAAGCGGTTTCACTCGGATTTTTGTCCCATTGCCGACTCCGATTCCGAATTTACCGTGTCCACAAGTCAGTGCCACTTGTCTGCCGATAGTGACTACGACTACGACTACGGCTACGGCTACGCCGAGTCCATGAGAACGGTGTGAGAGAGATTGGGTTGGCCCATCAAGGGGTTCTGGGGATAGGTGAGAGTATGTTTCTTAGTGGGACGAACCTTTCCAAGTGACTCTCAACGTGCTAGACCCACTTACAATGAATGGAGCATTCGGAAGGGACGAGTATGGTTTTCCTTGTAGCTATTGTATCAGACTGAAAGAATGAGCTTGCTTCCAGTATTTTTGATCAGATCGGCGTGTTGAAAGGGTGAGTATGATACAAGGATGGACCAAGCATACCGACAATGAGGAATTAACCTACGAAGTGGCGGCCCGCCCTGGCTTCAGGAGCTGTGAGAATTAGCCTAGATTTTGGGTCTAAAACCCCGCAAGTTGCGCCCTTACACACCGCCCTAGTCTTAAGAGCGTGGCCCATGGGATTGGGTCAGGAAGCTGGTAGGATCCAAAATACAAACCTCCCTTAATTCTAACGCATGCGTGGTCGGTACTCAGTAAAGTGAACGCCGCACATTATTTGAGATCACGCACAAGAGCATATACACCATCCCTGGCTTACACGGCATACACCACAGCGGAAGCGGCCGATATGAAGCATTCATCGATAGAAGGTGCCGCGGTGCGCGCTGACGGAACAGCTGAGACTGTCTACTATAATAGAGAGAACGGCGCGAAAATTAGTACAGTAAGTTTCATAAATTGTTGGAGTACTCCACGTTTATGTGTCTAACTTCATACAATTTGTGTCGAAGTCTGGGCTATGTCTCGAGACGGTCTTCATAAAATTATACTAGAGTTTGCCCGTGCCGATGCACGGCGAGAGCCGTTGCCCTCGAAGCATGAAACGACTCTTTCAATAAACATATTTGAGTAACACGGCACTCGCTGGTGTCCAGGACTTTTGAGTTGTTGAGTTTCCAGCTCGAGAATTACGCCAAGTCCCGTTTGAAAGTTGTCGTCTTTGTCCTTTGGTCAATTTCGGACAACTTTCATATTTGTCTACCTCACTGTCATTTTGAAGGTTCGGATCACGTTTTGGTTATCATCCCCGTTTATCGCTTAATTCATGCATTTTCTGTTGGAAAGGCTCATAATCTCAAGTATTATTTCGGCAAGGGACCGGATTATCAAAAGTTCATGGAGCCGCGTATTCTGAAGCACTTAACCCCAGGGGAAGAGACATTTTCTAGTATCGCTGTTGTTTATCGCTATCTTTATTGTCTTTCGACTCGACCTTCGCTTATTCTTCTCGATTTATCTTGACTTCGCCTTCTTAGGCGTCTCCACTATTCGTCAGACCTGTCCAGACTCTCGACGCCTCTTTTCCCCTTGTCAATCCCCTCGATTTCTCCATGTCTCCACCCTCGTTTATACTACGCTCCGACCATTTCAATACATTTCGCACTGGCCATTTGCTCCGTTTCCTACGATTGGTACTTACTTGACGGAATCGGATGTCCTTTCGGCATTGACCAGATGATCTGCTGCTGTCACCACATCGCTACCTGTGTTACGCCCAGAAAAGGAGTGCGTTTTCGAACCCTGGGAGACTTCTTGAGCACACTGAGTGTCAGACATACCAGAAATGCCAGAACTGTTCTCAACACTCGGCGCTCTGTAAAATGCGTGTAACGTCTAGCCTTGAGATTGTAGTAAGTGCGTGAATCCGGGTACCATGCTACAACTTTGGGGGACGATGTAATAGTGTCTGTGCTGTAGTGGTTCAAACCGTGCTATCTGAGATATTGAGATGTTTTCCTGAGAGCTGAAAAAGTAGGAGCGGGGAGCGTTCAGGAATGAAGCAAGAGGCGGAGAGGTGGCCGCCACCGACAAGGCCGGCGAGTAGCCAAGGCGCGGTCCCAGTCAGGAATGGCCGCTTTTTACGGGACCTCTCGAAACACTACTCAAGATTGCTGACTCGGTAAGTCTCCATTCAACCTCTCCCAGAGCGGGACCCATTTACGTATCGTGGTGCGTAATCAGTGCCTCACGTCTGGGCACGGTTTCCGCGATCATCTCAAACCATATCATACATCCTCTGAGCCTCCCGGCAGTCCATAAACTGCGACCAGTGACTCACATATGAGGACCATTGCCCGTGTTGTCCTCGTATGATATCCTAGGAATGGCACGTATGTGGACGACCCAGAAGCAGGAATTGCCCGCCATCTGGGAATACCAGAAAGGTGAGTTCAAAAAGATGGCTTGAGATCGTGAGACTCGTAACGTCGGGCTTCCAGTGGGTCTCTGCACCCTCGAAGATGTTCAGCGTGAGGATAAATTTTAACCAGAGATAGAATTTAGGTGTGTCAATATCTGCACATTTGACGCCCATGGTTTGAGGCTGATGGGCTTCCCTTGAAAACTCGACCCCTTGTTCGAGGTCCTGTGGGTTAAACGCATTCCGGATGAATATGTATTGTCATGCCAGGTATGATGGATGCTAACTCATTGAGACCGCGTAATATCACGATGCAAGTGCTCAAATGTCATTGGGCGTCAGACGTTTGCTTGATCGAGAAACTTTGCTCTCGGCGCAGAGTGGTGAGGGGTGTAGGCACTTAGTGGCTTTACCAAGCTCCCTAAGAGGTATAAGAGCCCATACTCAGCTCTCTCAATCTACATCGAACCAAGGCTTCTGTTTTTTAATCAACTCTCTCAAACTCACCTTTGGTACCTATCCAACCGCTAGACATGCGATTCGCTGCCTTCACTCCCGTCGTTACCTCTTTCTCAGCCGTGTGCACAATCCTATCCGTGTTAATTCTTAATTATCCGGTAAAAATTTGATGACTGGCGTGTGTGACAGAAGCTTTGCTCAGCCCAGCGAGTCTCAAAGCCTTCATACTCGCCTTGATTAGCTCCAGGTTAGAATACTTGACCTCGAGGCGGACTTAGAGAAGCTCGCTGTGCGAGAAAAGGCGGTCAAGAGTGATCCGTATGCTTGCAATAACACGTTCCCAGACTCAGCTTCTCTTGGGGTATGTACAGCTCTGCTGCTATTTCGTCCCATTCCGGAACACTATTCTTCAGAGTCTTTACATGTGCAACATATCCGTTACAGACTGACAAGAGATCGATTAAAGAGGTCTCGTTCGCAGTATGTAAGTACTGCGCTCAGTGGCCACAGAGCGACTATCTGGGAATCAATTTACGGGGTGCCCGCTTCTCCGAGCTACGAAATCATCGGCTGGTGATTGGACACCGGGGGCTGTAGCGCAGGTGTATATGTGGTAGGTAGGTAGGTGGTAACGGCACAAGGTCCCAATAAGGAACGGCCGATTTCACCTCCATGTGTGTCTTTACAAGACGGGGGAATGTCTCTGGCTTCATGGTAATACAGTATTATGTTTGAAGTCTTGGAAGTATCTTTGCTCAATCCCAAAAAGTAGCGAATGAGAGAGAGGCCTTAAACAATCCCACACATATCAAGGACATGCAAAGAGGCAAGAGTGAGCTCAGAACTATAAGCGCGCAAGAATGTATCGATGCGTATCAAAGTTTATGGACACATGCAGGACACAGACACAGACGCACACACACTGAGAAATCGCCCGGGGTTGATGGAACTGACCTCAGCCTGGCGTGACCACTTCGTTCTTGTTTCCGATGAATCGAATAGATCCGGTGCTCAACTCACGTTGGTAGCGAAGTACTGCTAGATTTTCGAGATGTGCTCCATAAAGATGGACGAACAGGGATACCCCATATACTCAGGTTTGAAAGGATACTGTACAGAAGCTCTATAAAAGCTGCCCGTTAGCCAGCAAAAAAGGCCAGAGAGTGAACATCGAATATGATTCCCCAATTCTTCGTTCTTTTGACTACCCTCCTCTTCACTTTCGGCACACTTTCCACTTCGTTAGCGCTCCCTGACAATGTGGACCTTCCGAAGCGTCAAGAAGTTGGCGACGCTGGTGCTCGCACAGGCGGAGCACCTGGCCCAGTCAATCCTCCTCCGCCCCCTGGTCCGCCGAAATTCACGGGCACCAAGCTGGTCAACGACCGTGCTCATCCATGGAGGCCACTGCGAGCTGGAGATGAGCGTGGACCGTGCCCAGGGATGAACACGCTTGCATCTCATGGTGTTAGTATTGTTCGCTATCTCAACATCTAGATCACTTAACCATCTTTGACTTATCAGTATATCTCTCGGGATGGTGTCGCTACCCCAGCCCAGATCGTCACCTCTGTCCAGGAAGGTCAGTTTCTTTCAATGACGGATTGACTGTGCACACACCCAACTCATTTCTGTGTAGGATTTAACATGCAGAACAACCTCGCGATCTTCGTGACCTACCTAGCCCACTTGATGAACGGGAATCTTGTCACCGACCTACTCAGCATCGGAGGCAAGACACGGAAGACTGGACCCGATCCTCCGCCTCCCGCTCATGCCGGCGGTTTCAACGTCCACGGCACCTTCGAGGGTAGGTCATTCTACAGGTTACTTCGTTCAAGAAAACGATATYGATGGCATGCTGCAGGAGATGCTGGTATGACTCGAGCGGACGCGTTCTTCGGTGACAATCACAGCTTCAATCAAACCTTGTTTGATAAGGTATGTGCATYCTAYGTCAGTTCAACCATGCGTATCAAGTAATCCTTGGCTTGTGTCCGTCAGTTTGTCGACTTCAGTAATCGATACGGGGATGGGTATTACAATCTCACAGTTGCTGGAGAGCTGCGATTCCAACGTCTGCAAGACTCCATCGCCACCAACCCCCAGTTCACGTTCAAGAACGTTCGCTTCTTTACGGCGTACGGAGAGTCGGCCTTTCCAATCAACTTCTTCGTCGATGGGCGAAGGACAGACAAGAAATTGGACATGGCGTCGGCTCTGTCGTTCTTCAAAGATATGAGGTACCCTCCTGACTTCTTCAGGCCTCCTACTCCAATGAGTAACCAGGGAATYGCGGAAATCTTCGCCATGCACCCGTTCCTTCCTGGGGGAAATGCCGATGGAAGGGTCAACAACTTTGTGGTCGATCCCACCTCCGCCGACTTCACGAAACGTTGTGTGTTATACGAGGATATCTTGAATACGGTGAAGACATTGTATCCTAACCCAACAGGCGTGCTGAGGCGGAATCTGATCAAGAATCTACGATATTTCTATACCAGTGTACCTGCGATACTTGGTAGCGATTGCGGAGAGCAGTTTCCATACGGTCAGAAGTAGATTTCAGTTTCTTTCAAGTRATTAGCACTACGTGTACCTTAAACTCTTGTTCCATTGCTTTATCGTGGTTCCCGTCAAGTATCTGTTGCAAATCGTGTAATTTCGCACTTAATCTAGGCMTTGATCCGATTTGCATCTTCTCTTATAGCGATTTATTATGAATGAGATGGCTTCGATCAGTTCTTTGACTGTGTCCTGCATGCTACAAAATCAAGACCTGATCCCCTTGGTGTTCATTCCAGCTGCGGAACAATRGCCTCGATGGTGCGAAGGAGAGTCATGGACAACAGACGATGTCATCAACCGACCATGGGGACATACTGTCTATCCGTCACTGGGAAGATGCTCACTTGGCGAATACCTAACCTTACCTTGAGCTGTCAGCGATGAACCTTGTTCCTAAATTTGACATGCATATGTAATGGTGGAGCGAACAATGATAACATGCACAGGTCGATCATCTTGCCACAGAAAGGCAAATTCTTGAAAGCGCCTGTCTAACCGAGTCCAGACCAAGTCATACTAAAATCCTGCACAGCATAAAAAAGCATTAAAACGATTGTATAATAACAAAGCAAGCAAACCCCAAAGTCAGATAAATATCCTCAGATGTRAGCATATCTAAGCGATTCTACGACTGGCCGTAAGGGAACAATTCCGCGCATCCGCCGAAGACAACATCAACTCCCGTGTGGARATAGTGGAGGTTCTTAATCAAGTTCCTCCTCAAGATGCCAGTCGGGTTCGGGTACAACTGCACCACGCTATTCACCACATGCGAATACACACGGCACGGTTGAGTGAAATCCGCCGAATTGGGATCAACGACGTAGTTGTTGACCTTTCCATCCGCATTGCCACCAGGGAGCCAAGGGTGGGCCGCGATGACTACGTYGATGCCTTCGTTRGTTGTAGGTTGACCAGGTCGGTGGAAGTCAGGTGGGAACCTCATATCCCTGAAGAAYGATGCCGCCGCATCCATGGAGAGTTTACGATCGGTTGTTACTCGCCCGTCGACGAAGAAGGTGATGGGGAAGACGGTCTCGCCRTACGCAGTGATATAGCGAACGTCCTTGAATGAGAACTCGGGATTGGTAGCAATGGAGTCTTGAATACGCGAGTAGCGGAGCTCGCCTGCGACAGTTAGGTTGTAGAAGCCTCCGCCATAACGGTTGCTGAAGTCGACAAACTGAAGTTCAATSACAATTTTCAGCACGTTGTGACTTCTTGGCTGAWARTGGKAGAATGAACGAACGAACCTTATCGAACAAAGTTTGGTTGAAGCTGTGGTTATCTCCGAAGAATGCGTCGGCACGAGTCATACCAGCGTCACCTGGAATAAGAAATAAAGGATYAGTGATTGRATCGACTCCCGAACACANTAYATCACGKACCTTCGAAAGTTCCGTGCACGTTGAATCCACCRGCGTGGGCAGGAGGTGCAGGAGCAGGCCCAGTCTTGGGGGTTTTTCCGCCGATACTAAGCAAGTCGGTGACCAGGTTTCCGTCCAAGAGATGAGCGATGTAGGTCACGACGATAGCGAATTTGTTCTCCATGTTGAACCCTAGTATGCACCAACAGTATCAGAAAACCGTACCGCCTTTGGGTCATGTCATTGAGAGACGTACCTTCTTGGACGGCTTTGACGATATCGGAAGGACTGGCGACGCCGTCGCGAGAGATATACTGAGCAAGGCTTTTTAGTCCCGTTAAAGTAGACAACTATGGTGGATTGGACTTACACCATGAGACGCAAGGGTATTCATTCCAGGGCACGGTCCGCGAATATCACCATTTCTCAACGGTCTCCAGGGGTGATCACGATCGTTGACCAACTTCAATCCCGTAAACCTGGGGGGACCAGGTGGGGGAGGTGGGTCGACTCCTTGCCCAGGACGCCCTCCTCCTGACTGGGAAGCAGTTGAAGCATCGACTTCCTGGCGCCTCAACAAGTCGCCATTGGGGACCTGGAAGTTAGGGAACGCGAACGAAGTGGAGAGCGCCCCGAGGGTGAGAAGTAGAGCTGTGAGAAGCGCGAAAGGTTTGGAAACCATCGGGGAGCTTTGGAGGTTGACAAGAACTCGAGAGAGAAGCTGTAAACGTCGACTCTGGTATAGGAGTGAGTTCTATACAATCCATGAGCAAAAGACCGAGCTATTTATACGTCGCTCGACGTTTCTATTGACCCGCATATGGGGTAGACTCGCATGGATTCCCGCCATCCCTGCCCGTACACTCCGAATTCCCGGTTCGCTTGAGCTGCGGATTGTCTCGAAACCCATAAATGTGTTGCATTGAGACTATGACCTTGTTACCCGGCAGCCGAATCGTGAGTATAACGACTAAGCGGTACACTCTGCCACTCCCCGACACAAACCGCAGCCACTGGTGCCATTCAAGTTGATGATACTCGGAGTAGCGCCCGTAAATCTGCTTCGTAAGGACTCTCGACATTCCGTCTTGATGTAGCTGAGTCGGATAGCACGTCTCCGTCTTCCCACTTTCCTAGTCCTGACCTTTCAAGGTTGGTCAACAGCTTTGACAGGCTAAGTCGGATGAGCGGTAAAGCAAAGTAGTTGATGCATATCATCAAGTGCAGTTACGACCAAGTCTCGTAACCTAAGGGATGATCTGTCAATGCAATGGATCGTATTCAATACGGACAGTGCCGACCGTCCAATCATACCATCGGCATTTGGGTGAGTATGATACCAGTATTCCGTGCACTGATTTTCGAGGCGTGTGTACGTATTTCTGATTTGAACAAAAGCGGATGCTTTGGGCAATCCTCCACAGAGAGGCGGCCCTAGTACGCCTTCTAAGCAGATTTTCCGTGGACTAGATCCGAGGGCTAGGTGAAAATCACGACATCGCGGATGAGCGCGATCCGATACCAGAGAATAGTCAGACAGTAGCATAAAGCTCTTGGTCTGGAGCACGGAACCATCGATGGGAAGCCTTCAGAGGCGGACAATTACTTCAGCGGGGTGGACTGTGCATTCCATCCTAGAAAGATGGCCATCTTGACCGCCCATTTCGCAAACCTTGTGCAGGCTGCCCAGACAGGATTGATAACGACGTGCAGATGAGGTCAACGCCTCAGTCTATCGTTATGGGGCGAGGCCCGAAGCAGTCCGCCAGCGTGGCGATGGGCAAAGATGGACCGAATGCAGCCAGAGAGGTGAGCCACTGAGGAAGGGAACCATGGCCACAGGCCTTGCTCGATTATTCAGGTATCGTGCTTCACCGAGCTGTCTTCGATAAGCGGGCGTGGTGGTATGGAAAATCCCTGCAGAACAACGGCGCACGGACACCGAACCTGAAGCTTTTGCCAAACAAGCCCCAACATATTCTGACCGGAAACGGAGACACGACATTTTAAGAACCATCTCATACACTCTGAGGTATGAAGGACAGGCAAGTACAAAAATCTACGCCATAGCCTTGACTGACCAAATTCGCTCTTTGCTCAAGGAACATGTGCTTTCACCCGAATGAGGGTGACATGGCTGCGTATTTGAGTGGTATTTGAGAGTAGAAACGGAAACGATAACGAAACTATTATGTACCTGTACCCGGAGTAGAAAGGGCAGTTGTAACATCCATCAGAGCACCATCCCCGTGATGAGCGCATTGCCATCTGCCGTACGTGCGTCAAGCGTTGAAGGCGCCCATGGCTCAGAGCTTGGTCAGATGATGTGGTAAGGTCTATGTCCGGCCCGTTGTTCGGCAAGAGCTTCTGGATGGGACATTCTATGTGCCCGCTCGACCTCGTCCGCCCGTTGTTGCTTTGGTTGGACAAGGTCAAGGAGCCACTCTTCCGACGGTACATGCTCTTCAACAGGATCACTACCACCGACGAATTCGACGGGAGGAGGGTGTGGCGACATATGGCTGCGTCTGGGAGGAGGCGATGGATGACCTTATGTTCCTTGGGGTGCGTTTCCCCTTTCTCCTTGTATGGGCTGTATATGCTTCTCAGGACTATGACGCTATGGGTTTGCTAACGATCCAACATACCGAGGGCGTTATCTCGTATGTTCCATCCCCCCCGTCATTCGCTAGTGTTGCTGAGACGGTGTAACAGGCCGGTCCAACGCCAAAAAGGTTTTCTTCCTATCAGAGCTCAAAAACCATCATGGGAAAGGCTTGACGCCAACACCCTCGGAGACTCGACCAATCTCTCGGGCCCTAGTTGTTGTAAAGCAATAGTGAAAGGGTCCACAACGGTTTTCGGTGAGCAAGACCTCCTCGACTAGAGGGAGCAGTGACAGGAGCTCTCCTGCGACTGGCTGAAGCGCTGAGAGGTGAGTGCCGGGATGGTGGTTCATCGGCGGCGGTCGAATTGAGGCGAGCGAGGGAGTGCTGGTGCGAGAGGGATGGACTCGATATCTTCACCATATTCAGTTTCTCCGTCACACTTGCGGACTACTTAGACTTCAAGGCTGAACGCAGTCTCGACGGCTACATTCATGACGACACTATAACCTCCATCAGTGAGCCTTACCTTCCTCCCCGCATCGTCTGATTCCTTAGACGACCAGATTGCCTCTCCAGCTTCGTTCCATCCTTTGCACTACCGTCGTCTTCACTTGTTTCGCTTCCCTTTCTTCCAAATCATTCTCCTCCGACTACGACAAAGACCACGGCGCAAGAGCAGCAGCAACCCTCACCTCCACCGCGAATCAAATCATCCTGTAAGCCATGGACTAGAGCGAGTATGTTCGAACACCAGCTCGACCTTGTATGGCGACAGCTAGAGTGAGGCGGGTAGAGATCGGGAGGGATAGGTTGAGGCGAGGGTGACGCGATGAAGTTCACTACGATTGGAAGTGTTTGAAGATGGACCAGGAAGCGAACGAGGACTACCTAAGAAGAGTTCGGTGTTCTTCCGTCGGTGAGCCATTCGCAATCTCAATCTCGACCGAATCTGTGACAATTGAGTCGAGAATCCTGGGGCTAGAAGAAGACTTCCTGCAAACCTCGACTCTATCCGCCTCAACGTTCGTCCTTGAGTCGAGTCGTCATCTCACGGTTACAATCGCTATCCTGGGATCTGATATTTTTGCGGTCATAAACCTTTGCTCCTCAGTCTACTTCTGGTTGTCTTCTTTTCTGCCTTTCTTCTCTTGTGTGCTATCATCTCTGGCTCGCTGACGCTGATCACTGACCTCGTGCATTTTCTCGTTTTTTAGCTCCAATCCACCTCGATTGTCGCCCGCGTATCTACCTCCGCCACCACAGCGCGCTGAAAGGAGGAAGCAGGATTGATGTCACCAGTATGTTCTCTTTAAATTTTCTATCATTGCATGAACCGTTACCTATTGCCTCTCCGGAGCTTTTCGTCGTCGTCTACCAACCCAACCAACGCGATTAGGTCCGTACGTCTCCATCTATTGCGTCCGATCGTCCGCTGTTCCAAAGTCAGTGACTATCCCCTTTGTCTATCCTAAATTAAAATTCTATCATATGCGAACGGATATACGTGCGTTTAGTCCTTTCAGTTTACTTGCCGCTTCTATCGTCTGTTAACCGCCCCTCGCGCCACGGAATGCTATGTGTGCCCGCCGTGGTTGACAATAGAGACACTCGTCATCTACGATCTAGGCATCAATTTGTCCTGGCTCCTGAAGAGAGTTGATCTCTCAATTGACGCGTGCCTACAATCGGTGGTTTGATCAAGGTGTGAGACATCATGGTTGACTCTCCTCCGTCCATGATTTGAAGCGTCAAAGATTCCGTGCAGATATTTGACACAATCGTAGTCAGCGTCTAATGGACTGCAGCTCAGAAATGTCGAAGTTTATCAAATTTTGAGAGGGCCTTCGATCGAGTACCGGTTCAAACTTAGGCAGGCAGCGTCAACGAATTTCACCGGATTCTCGAATGAAATTCTTCCGCAATTGGGATATGTCAAGTACCCGACCGATTTGCGTGCTTGTGGACTTGTTGGAAGTACGTTGATGAGGGGTTTCCGACGAGCGCTCCCACGCAGTGAACGATGAAGCCCCAGTTATCTCAACTCCGACCAACGGCTCCGCTTATGAGGGTAGGCGCAGGGGCTTTCGTAGCGGCGGTAGGTCAGAAAACTATAAGTTATCATATCATATCATACCACGCTAATGGCACAAGAGTTTACATGTGAGTATTGTTCAGCAGCTATTACATACAATTCAGTCATGGAAGGCGATGGATCAGCTAACGCAGAAAACATAGACAGATAGCAGAGGATAAGGGCGACGTGCACAACTTCCTCGTCCTGTACCTCAAACACTCAGTCAACGTAGTGTGGTTCCACGTGGAACTCTACTCTAGGTTTGTATTTCTTAAGGTTGGACGTGGCTTCCATCCTTATCTTCACACTTCTGTGAATGATAGGTGTTTCTATCCTGGATGGGGCAACACGTGCGTGGCCAAAGTTAAACCTGATAAGACACACTTCAGTTTGATGGGCTGGAGTTGAGAAACAGATGGACACTTACCGACGGCGTGTCTTACTGTTGCCATCGCATACGCGTCTGCATGGCACAGGAAGGACTTCGAGGATCCACCACCATCTCTTGAGCACCAACTGGTCGTATATGGGGGAAAGCGCGTCCATCAACTCTTCATGCTCTTCCGAGAGCAACATGTTGACAGGGCCTGTCTCGGGGGGTCTGGAGACCGTGGTGATGGGGAGTTTAGACCTGAAAATAGAATGTCGGAAGGGCAGCTCTTCACGAGATGGTCCGCGTATCTTGTGGTCCTCGTTGTGTTCTTCAGCACGGAGAGAATCTGGTCGAACGACAACCTCTGGGTAAACAGTCGACGGGTCCAAGCCGATCTCGTACAATCGGTCTGTGAAGAAGAGGATACCGGCGTTGGCTTTGAATATCTCGCGCACCATCCAGCGAAGGGGAATTCTGGCTAGAGAATGGCGTGTTCGATTTCGAACAGAACCCCCACCGACATCTAAAGGAAGTGAGCTTGTGAATATTTTTTTTTTCACTTGCGAACGTACCACTGTGACACCCAGCGAACCAAACTTCCATAATATCTGTGGAAGGACTGCTGCTACTGCCAAGCCCGAGCGACTCTTCCACCAAAGTAGGCCTATTCCATTGATTGGCTTGGAATTTGGCACGACGCTCATCGAGGGACATGGCATGTCGGTAAGTCTTGATGAATCTGGTGGAAGTTAGGAAAGGAAGTTCCCCGACTGTGAATCCAATGGAGCCGACAGTATCCCTGACAAAGTAAGGAGCGTCAAGAGCGTCAGTAATTGCAGTTCGAAAGCCTGATGTCCAGGTATAACATACCAAACGCCTAAAAACTCTATGTCAACGTTGATTGAGAAGGCCCGCTTGAATTCGTTGGCTTGATCCCAACCAGAGCTGTCGATACGTTTATATATCGTGTAGGCGAAGGGAACCTGCTCAGAGTTGCTTGGAGGCAATAGACCAACTTTGTGAAGCATGCCTGCGAGACTGATCATGGTTCAATGTCAGAAAAACATTAACTCTCAGACGGAGGCTCTCACCATCGAGCGGTATATGCACCGCGGGAGAATCCTGGGTATGAATTAGCTCCAATGTATCTGGATGTTGAAAAAAGGNCGTGGACGAACCGAATATACAGATTTTATCCCCAGGTTGATCTTTGAAACGTGGAAGTTAGCATTGATTTCCGGAGGCATAACGTTGAACTCACAGTTCTGCATCAAGAACTTGTAGCCGCCTGCCAGGAAGGTTCGGTTAGAAGTGCGATTTTAGAAATAGGCGACCAACTGACCCATGATATGAGCGTCGATAGTGTGCGCAAACATCGAGTCGAGGAGCTATCAGGATGAGATCAATTCGGGAATTCCGAGATATTGAATCCGCCGACCTTATGAATTTGCGACATGAGTGGGTTAACGGTTCGATCCTTCGCAGTATAGGTCCCAATCCCGGTCTATCATCTGAATAAGTTCCCGATTCCAGGATAAGACAGATCAGAGAACATACTTGGTAGTAGACCAGCTGCTTGAAGCGGTCATCATTCTTCAGCAACGAAACGAACTGAACGACATTCGAATTATCGTCGTCGAATTGGTCTCCAGTCCCATCAAAACAAAGAACTAGAGTCCGATTCTGATGGGTAGGTGGTATAACAGGGGGGAGTGATCGGGGTTTCTTGAAAGAGTCGTCATCCATCGCGAGTTCTCGCCTTTCGACGATAGTCTCCGCTGTGGAGCATGCGCTTGGCTCCGAAACATGGTGGATGTTGCTAGTCATAGCTATTACTTTGGGTTATCGATAGGATGATGACCTGGGGAGAAGCAACCGACACGGTTTTATACTGTTCATTAAGACCTTGACCTCCGGAAGGCGATGAATCCTACCTGTCGATCGGTCATAACAGCTGTCCTCAAGCTCAAAACAGCTGTTATGATCATTCTCAATTCAAAGATCTTGGGAGCTCGAATATCCGATGCAAACGCCCGCTGAGTGAAGGATG
>JANBPK010001286.1:0-33859 GCA_027579435.1 Candolleomyces eurysporus | reverse complement strand
ATCTATTATAGCATAAGCGGGGTAGCTAGCGTTTGTATTTCGTGTCGGGACCGTGTTCCCAGAAATCTACGAGAGCCATCTGTTATTGAGAGAGTGTGNTTTAAGTTCGCGAAGTCAATCAGAGTCGTGCCGCTTGCGTTTATCGAATCGTTCTTGCGTTAAAGTTGCTCGAGGCCGTGTTCTTCTGTTCGCGAAGTTATCCGTTGTATCTCAAACCCTACCGTGTGTTAGCGAAGTCACTTTGTGAAGCATTTCTATCGTTGCTGGTTGAGCCTTAGCTCCCCCTTGAACTTGCAATTGTACAAGAAGTGTTCTAGAAGCCTCTGTCGACTCGACTTAGAGCTTTTACCTATACCCCTTGCCCGCCTTTATCTTCACGAAGGTATTTGGTGTGTTGTGTAGTTGTGATTGTGTGTGTGTGTTATAGTTCTATAGTTTGGTTGTTAGAGCACCCTAGTTCGCTACCTGCACATCACTGCCTTTTGAGGATGGCGCAAGACCATCTTGCAATTCCTGGTAGGATTTCTAATGCTAATATTTCCAAATTAAAACCTGATTACTGATCTTTGGTGGCAGCAACATCAGTCTTGGTTGAGCGTGTCTTCAGTCGAGGACGTCTTCTTCTCTCGCATGTCAGAAATCATTTGTCAGCCAAGTCAACACGGGCCCTTCTCTGCTTGGGAGCATGGAGCAAGCAAGGCTATGTGTGCAACTGTGACTTGACTGACGTTTCGCAGCTTCCTGATGTCAATCTGGATGATGCTGACTCTATCTGGGACAATGACTGGTAGTATACATATATTTGTATCACATATGGTTATACAATAGTAGGGTCTTGTAAAAATCCAAGTGACCTGTTGTAAAACCTGGCAGATATGGTGACCCTACCCCTACCCACGCTACCCACCAAAAAGCCCATACCCTTTGATGGGGGTACAGGTTTCCATGGGTAAGGGTAGGGGTCTGCTTCAATTTACACGGGGGTTACTCTTGCTCATTGCTACCTGCTGGGCTTAGCAAGCCTGCTTCTATACATCCTTAGAGTTTGACATGGACTAATGTGAGTTATTAGTATTGTACAGCAAATATAGTAGATAGTGCCTACCTCTGGACGCTCCCAGGCCCATTGCTTGAAATCTGAATACACATATACTCACCTATTCACATGTATAGTCTGCATATAGAAGGCCAGAGGTTAGCAATAGTACAAAAATATATATCTGTGGTAATACAGGTTGTAGAGATACAGTGCACAATAGTGAATGTTGAAGAACTACAGAGGGTTAGTGATGAAGGGAAATGACAACAAAGAAAGCAAATGAAAAGCACAAATAGATGGAGGCAGCACAATGACAATATGTACAAAAGACAAAGGAGAAGACAAGACAGGAACTGGATGTGCAGGACAAAAGGAGCAGCGTCAAGTGAGAGACTTATTGATAGCATTTTTACAGAGCTTCCCAAAGTTTGCCTGAAACCTCCTCAGTGGCTCTGATGCTTTGGATCCCTGCCACCAACCCTTCACCCTTTCTGCTCCAGGGAAACGGCTGTTGCTGGCCAATAACTTGGTGCGGTTTTGGTNAAAAAAATTCATTATTGTCGTCCCAGAACCAAGGATAGACGTTCAGGTGTTTGGACTCTAGGATTGTCCACCTTGGCCACCATCCCCAAGCCTTGTAGTTGTTGCAAAATTGATATTTGTCAGACTCTAAGAGAAAATGTTAGAAGTGTACTGTAGGAAGAAAATAAAACCCAGTGGCTTACTGGCTGCTCCAATGAAATGCATGCCTAGTAGACAGGCTTTTTTGCTTGGCAGCAGCACATTGTCGCAAAGCCAGTTTCCATTTGGAAGTCTGATGACTGCATTCATTGAAGAAAAGAGAACCGTCTGTGAAGGATCTTGTTGGACCAGTCTTTCACACTTGCAGTCACTTCCAATGACCTCCACCACAATCCTGGACATGAGTCCACCCATCAGCAGTGCTGCACAATGATGATGACCCACAAGGATGTATTCACAAACTTGCATGTAGTTCTGGTACATGCATTGGTCCGACTTTGTTCCCTTGCAGTATGCAGCAGAGACAATGGAGAAAAGGTGGTCATTGGTTGACTGCGATGGCTGCTCTGTTGACTTGTAGCAGGCGTTGAATTGAATCCTGTGGCGATAGAAGGCAAGGACAATCATTTTGTAGTTGGAATTGTCCAGCCAACAGACAAAGACAGCTGCTTCTGGTGTGTAGACCACGATGTGAGGGGCGGGGTTGCAAAGAGTCATTGGCAAGATGATGTACATGTTGTTGACAACACTCACCAATTTGGAGATCAACTGCTGAAGATCGGGACACAAGAGCACCAAGTTGCAGGCAAAGAGCTCATCCAGCCAATGAAGTTTGGATCTGTGTTGGCATTGTTGGAAGACAGCACAAAGGAGGTGGTTTATTGGTCTGTCCTCCAGCATTTTCAGCTGCTTGTGGCCACCAAAAGCATGGTAGAGCACGTTGGTGGCAAAGTTCTCAAGAGGAG
Organism: Candolleomyces eurysporus; assembly: GCA_027579435.1. Classification (NCBI taxonomy): domain Eukaryota; kingdom Fungi; phylum Basidiomycota; class Agaricomycetes; order Agaricales; family Psathyrellaceae; genus Candolleomyces; species Candolleomyces eurysporus. Next base: position 31,333 of record JANBPK010001286.1, on the reverse strand, counting down.
AGCAGGATTCCTCCAATTGGGCATTGTCAAACCTCAATCCAAACAACAACACAACCCATTTAGGCATTCTACCTGGAAGCTTGGCTGGGTGTTCCCATTCAAAGAATTGTTTGCCTTCCAGAGGTGGGGAGAGAGGTGAGTCCTCAATGGCAACTTCTGGAAGCATGTATGCTGAAGGTCACTTGCCAGGGGTGGAGTTTCAGCAGCAGGCAGAGATTGGTCTTTGGTAGCTGCGGGAAGGGATTCAAAAAGATCATAGCAGAGCTCATCTTTCAACCATCTTTCTTCATCTTCCTCTGTCCAGCCACCAAACTCACTGCAAACGTTCCACTCGTTGCTAACACTGTCATAATGTTTTTGGTTGGTACCATAGTTCTCCATCAGTTTGTTGACCTCCATTTTTACTGACCTTCTTGCACTCCTGAACGCCCTGTCTCCTCCCACACATACACTGCCGATTTCCTGCTGTAGCTCATTGATGCATATGCTTTCCTACTTTCTTGCCTTTGATGTTGAATATCCGTTTCCGTTTTCAGGTACTTCTCTCTCACTTCGCTACACCTCTTCATATGTAGCTGCCAATGCAGAGGCTGGTGCGTGGCTGGCCGACAACAAGGGATTAGCGCTAGAGGCTGACAAAGACAGTTGATGAGTGGTGAATGACAAGGATTCGTGCGTGTTAGACGTTGATGACAAAGGGTTGTGAGGGTCAGAAAATGAGGAGATGGAGGGCTGATGGGTGGTGGATGATGAGGAGGGGCCATAGTAAAGCATCCGTGCTGGACAAGGGGGGGTTGGACAGAGAGGGTGCAATATGGGCCCGGTAATACAACCGTGTTCGCTTTTTTGCAAATAAATAACCATTTTATTGAATATTGTTCATAATTCAATTAATGGTCATACCTATTTAATCTCTACCCTATGAAACCCATCCAGTATGGAGATAACTCGCACGGTGCGAAGGATAATTTAAGAGTACACTACTCTTGGGTTCACAAGAGTTGGAGTCTACTCGAGGACTGCCGACTTAGAGGCATGCCCACCATATGCCCAAGATTAGGGTTTAGTAAGCTAGCCGGTTGGTGCCGCTTCAGATTAAACGGCCTACCCTGCAGCTGAATGACTTGATTTCACTACTAAAGCAATAGAGGTGGTTTCCTAGGCACTAAAGGTACCTACCCTCTTGCGCAGCCTCACATTAATCAAGTATATTCAGTGCTAGAGCAGTAGGGCAAGTTCTTAAGCACATAAAGAGATGCGCGGTGAGGTTTTGGCACGTCAAACGGCATGATGGCTGGCGCAGCACGAGAAAGGAACTTGAAGTACTCTGAAAGGAAGGTTGTTCACGGAAAGAGATAACTGGGAGGGCGGTCACAAGGGACTTGCCAAGATAAATCTATTCAATTGATGGAGGTCCAACTCCTCCTCAAGCGGCTCAAGCAAAGGCACACCAGGGCGGCGGTAGGAATAATCATAGACTGACCACCCTCGATCAACTTCAGCTTTCCCTTTGGCGAACCAGAAAAGGCAGCAAGAATCTATTAATAGTCATGGCACGAGCGCAGGAGTGGCACAGCGGCACTTTGGCGTATCTAATACCCTCTTTTTATCTCTTTATTTCTCTCTCTAGCTGGGGCCTGGACTCTCTTTATTTATAAATCTTGTGTACACCTATTTACCATGCTTCAGTGATTGCACGGCTCCACATAGTATATATATTGGACTCTCTTAGCATAGTTTCCCCTAGAGAATTACTGCTGTTTTTATTTGTGTTTACTTTGCGTTTGCAAGCAACTGGTTTTGTGACTTTTATCTTGCACAGTGTGATACTAAGTAAAGGAAAGATCAAAGCTATAAACATATAACCTTATGGGCTAACTGCATGACTATTGAGTACTCCTTGATTACTTGGAATTAGTGTGCACAAGAGAGAGAACTTGTTAATTCTTAATACTCTACACTGCCCCCCCCATACTCGCACCCCTGATTTCAGTGTGGCACGACTACGAAAGGTTTATACATACTACTTACCTCGCATGGCTCAACTGGGAGTTGGTGTTTGGTGTTAGGTTGTGTGTGTTAGTAGTCTTGCCATACTCGATCACTTCAGCAAACATTGGTTAGCATGGTGGTTGGCAATGCAGCCCATGAGTAGGAGGGTCAGCAGTTGGGATTTACCACTACCTTTTGAAGAGTGGATGCATGTGGATATTTCCTGTCTGAGGAAGGTGGGACTCAACGGTCTGGCGGTTCTGTTGGTTGGGTTGAAGTGGTGGGCCGGTCTACACGTTGTGGAGATGGTGTGCAGTTGTTGATGATTTGCAGAGCTGCTTGGAAGTGTTTGTTAGGTGATTGGCTTCCCACAGTTGAAGTCGGCGCTGTATCAGACCTGCTCTCCAATATGTTTTTTGCCAATTTTCATAGTCAGCTTTGTGTTGTATTTTTTGTGAGTATTCTCACTTTTTTTGAAAGATTTTGCTTACCAAGCGCTGAGGCACACAGGAACTCAACAGTCATGCTGAAAGAATATGGCAGAGGCAGGGCAGGAATTCTGAGTGATGCACGCTTGGGAGGGGCAGGGATTCTGATTGATGCGTGCTTGAGACTGACATGTTGGCACAGCGCTGATGGCGCGGTGAGCTGAGACAATGTCACAGTGGACAGCATGATCCGGTGGGTAGCATTTTATAAAGAACATGATTAAAAATAGAAATCTGAATGATCCATCAGTCACCAGGACCTGGTTAAAGCCTGGAATTATGCATAAGTCTGCCCTGGTTCATCCTTCAGGATTATGGATCAAAATGGCAGTCCCCCCTCAGGATGGAACATTGTTTTCAGCCAAAGGTCCAACAGCTTCTCTTTATCCCAACAATTTAATCCTTCTGTTTTCAGATGGATCAATCATAGTGCTTTGATGAGCATAACATTTTCTTTAAGGTATTTGGTGTTTTATTATATGGCCTTGTGGCCTAGAGAGCCTTAGTTTGCTACCTGTGTATCACCACTTTCTGATTTTCTGTCCAAGGCCAATCACCAAATTTCATGCCTTTCCATTCAGGCAATATTAGCACTTGTTGACTTAGCAAATTATTCATCAAGTTCTTGGAGCCATCAGTTACCTCATGAAGACTTCTGCCTGGTGAGTGTCAGTGAACCCCCTTGTAGTGTGCACAACTCTCCCTAGTATCATACTTTGCTAGGCAAGGCATACTAGTTAGGTCTTCATTATTATTGTGGTTGTTTTTAACACATTCACAAGGCCTTCATGAACTTAAAGTACCATTGCCAAACCATTATACTTTATTATTCCCCAATCTCCAGAGAGTTTGCTTAGTTGGAAGTCAGGGACATTCCAACTCTTAGGTTTCACATACTTCCAGAAGATTTTATTATATACCCAAGTCATGTTACAGACTAAGATATGGAATGGACTCAGAACAATAGTACTAGTACAAACTAAGTAGCTAACATAGTACTTGACTCATTTTTACTGAATTATTGATGGACTATGTGTTTCATAGTAGCTGCACTTTGATATCACACAGCTACTTAGTACTTTTGACTTGATTATTGGACTGCAGGCTATAAATGCCCAACAGACTGACTCAATTATGGATTGCAGGCTGTAAAAGCCCTGTACTATATAACTTATTCTCAATGTACTGTAGTTCTTTAGCTTGTTCTCAAGAATCTACCCTTNGAGCCAAGTAACCAGCCAGCAAATGCTACTACTTGTCATTAAGAAACTCCCAACACACAATCCTTGACTATTTCGCACCAGAATCTCCCTCAAATGCCAACAAGGCCATCAGTATTGAATACTCTTCTCTCACTCCACCTTCCTCAGACCCGCCAACACCCTAATCCTCAAAGCCCACCTCAATACTTTGGTCAACACCATTGGCTGGGACATTCATCTAACAACTCACCATGGGCAATATCTTTTATTCTGTTGAATCCCCAATGTGTCCTGATCATTCAAAGAGACGGTATCCTTTTGACTGCCTGAGGAGCTCTACAACAAATCCTCTGGTACAAAGATGATGTGGTACTCATTTTCTGAACGACCTATACTTGAGTGCCTCATGCATAACAAGTCAATTCCAAGGCATTTTTGACTTGGGTACTATGGGGTTGTTTTGTGTGCCAAGACAATGCTTCAAGCATCTGCAGTCATCACTCTGGCTGCTGTTTTCCACTGCTGCTCTAGTTCCAGTCAAAAATGCCTCAGAGCTCACCATGCCATGCATTGGCCACTTCAGACAGGTTTGTGAACTTTACAAACAACTTCACAAATTTTAGACAAAATTGCCATTGCCTCTTATCATACCAGCCACCTGTGGCTGACCTTGACCTCTCTATATAGATCCCACTGCCTGTACCTAGCCTCTCCAGGCTTGTTCTGGTCATTTATACATTGTCTCCTTGTCTCTTTGTTGGTTTCCTGACACATTCCCAGAATATGGATAATTACTTATATGCTCAGTGGACAGGAAACAAGTGCAACACTGGAGATAATTTTGCAGGAATGGGAAGGATTGTGTATGGTTAAGTATTTGCACGCTGATGAGATCGGTGCTGCCGAGCTCAGAAACACACACACAAAACACCAACCACAACCTGTATACAAGCCGTGTGTGGTCACGCGGTGTGAGAGTCAGGCCGCACAAAAGTCAAAGTGCGAGTTTGTGGGGGTTATAGAGTGAATTAAGAATACTAAGTTCTCTTGGTCTCTCTTTGATACACTCCACTGAACTAGAAGTACCCTAATGCACAACTAGTGAGATTCCTATTCCCAAGTAGTCAAGCCTTATGACTGCTTAAGTTCCTAAGTTCCAAGATCAAACTGATAGTTCACGCCGTGTGAAATATAAGCAGAAAAGCTCAATAGATTCGTCGATAAAACGCAAGTAAAGATAAAACAACAATGATACGATGATGCCGCTCGAGTCAGTAGTTAGCGTGTATATATACTACTTCGAGCCGCGTAAAAATAGATAAAGAGACACATGTGATAGACAAGTCATAGCCAATAATAAGAGTCCAAGCAAAAGATAAAGAGAAAATAGAACCGGGTATTGGTAGAGGCCGCGCCAAGATTGTAGCCGCGTGAGTCAGGCGCGCCTCTGAACGCCAAATTTAGATCACCATTTCCTTTCTGGTGAAGCCGCGTGAGATGCCGACTGATGATCGAGAGTGGACGGGCATCCTTGCTCCGCGTCCCCTACCTCTCGTGCTAGTCTCCAGCCGCTTGGACAGGTATGGTTGCCTCGCCCGGCATCACCTGCACCTTTCCACCCGATGCCAACGGTCGGTCTGGTCATTCCCTTGACTCAGGACTCAAGCTGCTTCAGTTCCTCGCGCCGCGTCGGAGTTTATCACAGCCACCCAGCCGCGCCACCAGCCATGGACTTCGTCGTTTCGAAAGACCCTTCGTGCCGCTCCAGCACTTGTACTCAATGAATATGAAGCCGCCTGATTTCTGAACTTCTCTGGTAGTGCCGCCTGAGAGTCCCGACAGTTGCGTTGTAAAGGTATATGACTTTTCTGAAACCGCTTCAGTCAAGCCGCCTGACTTTTAGCACGGCGTCAACTAGAGTGGCTTCTTCGGTCAGGGTATAATACAACTGGGGTGGTTTCAAGTTGACAGCCTCAAGTAGCTTCAACTCTCGTGTCCCTAGAGTCGTAGTACTGACTCTTTTCCTTCTCAAGCCGCGTGAACCTTATCGATAGCGTAGTCATTCTTGTACTTAGAGACTCAGACCGCGTCAACTTTGTAGTTTATTATCGCGAAAATTGGACTTATATTCGCTAAAACAAACGCGGTTGTATCACCGTATCACTTGACTAGAAGGTCCACTGCTTCTGCAATGTATGGAGTGCCGTTGTCGGTGACGATTTCTTCAATAGCGCCCCACCTACACAGGATATCCTCAAATATGAATGAGGCGATTGCGGGTGCGTTCTCCGCCCGTAACATTTGCCATTCTGGATAAGACGACAACGAGCAGCAAGCATGGACAATGAAATGGTATCCGTAAGCCTTAGGCATTGCCATGGTATCGGTATGGACCTTCCGGAATAAGTTGAAGGGCGGAGGGACAACCGGTGGGATATGGAAGTGGTGCATCTTGTGTACCTGACACTCGTGACATGATGAGACAAACCACTTGACATCCTCCATAAGAAATGGCCACCAGAAGCGAGCCAGGAGTCGTGCATGAATGGTGAAGATGCCTTTGTGACCAAGTTCGTCATGAGCTTGCCGTAATATCGAGTACCGTTTTGCTTCAGGAATGTAGAGCTGGTGCACGCCAGTAGCGACCTTTCTCCATAGCTTCCTTCCAAAAATGAAGAACTGGAAGGCGTATCAAACCAGGGACTTGTAGGCGTCGTCAGACAGGCCATTGGGTCGAGTGAGCGTCTTGAGGTATTGTTCCACTGCTGAAACACGATTGTCTTGAGACCGTGCCTTGTCGGACCGAGGAATGGTGAGTGTATGCTGAGATTGCGACATAATAAGGACTGGGGCAAGGACGTAAGAACTGGAGGTGGTTTCAGCTGAATTGAGGCATCTGGATGCTTGGTATCGTGTTGAGTTTGCCAGCTCCATTGAAAAGGCGTTGGCACGGTCAATCCACTCGTCGTAATCATTGTCAGCAATAGGATCGGTTGGGGAAGGGTCTCGCCTGGATAATCCATCAGCTGCCGTGTGCAGGCGAGCCGGCACATGACAAAGCTTGAAGTGAAACAGTAGAATTCCTGCAATCCAGCGGTTAATTGTTGCATTGGGCTGAATATCTGGGTTGTTGATCATTCCCTTGATATACCGCGCATCCACTTCCACAACGAGGTTTTGCACTCCAATAATATAGATCCTGACATCCTTGAGCGCTCTGAATAGGCCAAACAGTTTGATCTTCGATTGCGAATACCGTCGCTCTGTCCCGTTCCATGTGATCGACCCGTACTGTGAAGGATAGCGCAGTCCGTCGTCACCCATTTGAGATAAGATGTATCCAACCGCGATATTGGAAGAGTCGACTGCCAGGATAACTTCGTTGTTGGATTTGTAGTCGATAGGGCGAATTGCTGAACATGTCTGAACCATCTCCTTCAGCGTCTCCATTGCGTCGATCTGCTCTCGACCAAAGTGGAATGGGACTTTGCGACGAACCAAATGGATCAAAGGCTCTGTGTGAACCGCAAGGTCCCTGATGAACATTCTCAGTGTCCCGACTACACCCATAAAACCACAGACACCTGTAACGTCCTTTGGAGTTGGCCAGTCAACTATCTTCTGGACACAATCTGGGAGAGCCTTTTGACCTTTGTAGCAGCATAAATGGCCAATGATCACAGCCTCTGGTACCGCCACTTGCGCCTTGGGTCCTGAGAACGTCCTGCCGGCATGACCAATCCGCTGAAGGACGCGAGCGCAGTCGTTGATATGTTCCCAAATAAAACGACGAATGCCTGGGTTCTCTGGGATTGTTTCGTAGCCTCCCTGAGGTAGTTCATATCGAGTCTTTGGACCGCGCACTGGAACGTCGTCTACAAATGGTTGCGTGATGTGCAGAATTTCGTCTTGAAGAATAAAGGTGATGTCGCCGTGTTGAATCTGCTGAGAATTGGTGTACCCCATCGGAATGCAAGTGAGTCTGAATGTCCCCAATGGTGTTTGGAAGGTGGTGAGATCCCTGGAGTCTGGATCAAGCTCCCGCTGGTCGAATCCAACAAACAGGTCAAAGACACTGTAACAGGCACGTCCTGCAAACAATTCTGCGTATGGTTCAATGATAGGTGGCATGGCCGAGTCCTTGATGCTAACTGGGTTGAGAGGCTGGAGGTCGTGAACGATTCGTAGTGACCTCCCATCCTTCTTCAGCACCCAGAACCAGTGCAAGTGATACGATGCGTTTGAAGGTTCTATAACTCCTGAAGCAATCTTGTCCTTGATGATCTTCATGACCTGGTCGTAAAGCGCTCAAGGTATTGGTATGTTGGGAAGGACCCAGGGCTCATGCTCGGTGACTGCAATTCGCACTGGATCCAAGTAGTCCTTGGAAAACATTCCTTTCTCCGATTCGTCCCAAGCAAAGGCGTGCTCATATGATTTGAGAAGCCAGTGGACGAGCTTTTCTTCTTCATCCCATAGAAACCCATCTGGGTTGATGTTCATTGCCGCCATCCGCTCCAAGGTGTATTGTTTTCCGGGGGAGAATGGTGCTGGGTGAGTTGGTGGTTTTGGCATTCCATCGAGGGGATTTATACCTTCTGGGATCCTGCGAACGATCCTGAACTGTGCTGGTAAGGTGGTTGCAACTGGTTTCGTGCAATTAGCGACCTTCTTGTACTTGAACGATTCAAATTCTGCGACTGGTAGCGTTCCGTCTGGTCCTATTTCAAGTGCAATTTCTGTGACTGATACTGCGTGCGAGCGAACATACGAGGTGAAATTGGTGTCATTTTGTAGAGAGTTTAATAAACAAAGAGAAGGGGGAGATTCTGAGACGAGAGAAAGAACTTCTTGAGGGGGTATACTGGCTGTTGAAGCTGAGGACTTGTCTCCTTGGGTGTTTTCCGAATCATTGACGACTTCTAAAAATCCACTGACGTGACCTCGATTTTCAGGTTGCTGACTACTGGTTTGCGAACTCAAGGTTTGGTGGGGACAGTAACGACTGTGCCAGAGTTGGGATTGGTAAGCGTAGCGTGCGTATCACCATTGGTGAAGTGTTTGACATAGGCTTGAGTCAGAGTGTGGAAGGGCCGACCGAGCAAGACGTCGTACGAGACGTTATCCATAACCTGCGCTTGAACGAAGAAGTCAATGTCACCAACACGCATCTTGAGGTTCGTTAACAATCCCATTGAGTCGTTCCGTGAACGGTTTGCTGATTCCATAGTGATAATGCAATCCGAGCAAAGTGGCAAGCCAATTTTCTCCCATACTGAGCGTCGTATGCCGATTATTTGAGACCCGTGGTCAAGCAGCGCTTCAATAGAGACCTTGTCGTTGAGGGTAACGTCTATCATGCGTAACGTTTCCATTTCGCGAGCCATAACCTTGCCACTGGTGTTGAGGGGCATCGGGACTGTGTTCAGCATGACCTCAACGCTTCCTCCAACTCCTACTTCACCAACATGTGCCTCGTTGACAAAACCGGCTGCTGGAACTCGCTTGGTCGTGACTTTCTCTTTGACGACCTTCCTAACGTCTGGAGCAACCGACAACAATTCTCGAGTGGTGAGGGTGACAGTGGAATCGAGGGAGCGTTCTGCAAGCAACTGAACGACCTTGGGATCTTCGATGGGCGTGGTATAATGGAATTGAGGACCGAGATTTGCGTTCTGGGACTTGGGGAATGATTCTGGAGTGACTGGCGGCATGAACGAAGTAACTGGAGCGAAGCTGACTGTCCTAGAGTCCTTCTGGATTGTATTGGCCTTCAGGTTTGAATTCCCTTGTGCCGGAACCGTCTGGCGAGCTGTAGCATTACTGGTGGTTGGTACTGGAGTTGTCACAGTCTTGGATGCATTGCTGGCTGCTGATGGTCGATTAGGTTCGTTGGGAGGCGCCTGTGCCTTCTTGGGTTGCACGTTCGAGCGAAGTTGCATCTTGTGACGGGCTGCAGCAAGCTTTCATTGTCCCTCCTGCACCAGAGCCTTGTAGTACGCGATGTCATCCGCTTCTACATCGATTTGTTCAGCTCGAGATTCACTGGTGACCTCTTTGATGAATGCTGTTGCTACCGGGAGTATTTCAGGTTCTTCTACAACGTCGAAGAGGTTTGAGGATACGATGTTGGTTGGTGCTGAAGTATGAGCTCTGTTCCAATTGTCGATGCGCTCGGCGAAGTCCTTCCCATTGGAGTTGCTCATGGTGACACCTGTTCCATCCGAGAAGCAGACTTGTCCCCATGGATCGCGTTTACAAAGGCCTCAATTGACGTATTCCTCGAATAGAGGGCATTCACGAATGAAGTGGCCGTCCTGTGAACAGAAGTTACACCCAGTGCGTTGGCGGAAACCTCCATTTTGTGGTGCGCCTCGCGGAGCAGGTCTTCGAGCACCTCCCGGTTGGTTGTTGGCAAGCGCAGTTGTGAACGTTTCCATCATGTTGCTGAACATTTTGACGAGCTGGTCGATTTGGTTGGTTGGTTGAGGTTCTGGTAACTGTGTGGCATCGTAAACTTGACGAGTAGTGACTGCAGAAGCTGCCGGTGCAACTGGGAGTGGAATTGGGTCGTTCCTCTGAGTTCTGTTGCCTCCGATAAATATGCCATCGAGTTTGTCGTCCAGATCGGTGTCAAACGAGGTGAGAATGAATGTGACTGCATCAAAGATCTCCTTGAGCTCGTATGGATCATTAGGATGGTGGGTAGGATATTGGATTCGAAGCTGAGCCTTGACGCGACGTTGCAGAGCGTCTGGTAAGCCGTTCATGAGCTTTTCTGATTGGTCTTTCTTTGAGATAACACCGTGCTCAAAGAGATAGGTAGCAATCAAGTAGAACTTCCTCCAAAATTCGTTGAACTGGGACCGAGTTCGCATTTTCTTGGCTTGGTACGTGGCCGAAAGGTCATCGAGGTCGGAAACGGTGTATCAACGATCTTCTCCTGCTCCAGATGTGTTCTTGATAACTATGTCGCGATATTCTGCCCATCCTGCACCCGACTTGAGCAACTTGGCCAGTGCTCTCCAAAGCTCTCGTGTATCAGAGTCCGGTGCATAACGGGTGAACGAACTCACCCAATCGTTGTCTGGGTGGTTGTGCTCGCGACAGAGAGCTTTGTACTCATCCATAAACTCGACGAGTGAACTCGGGGGAGACAAAAGGGAACTAGAGTGTAAAAGTCTAAGGTAACTGGTATATGTGAGACTCAGAAGCCTCCGTGCGCGAAGTAAAATCGGAACATGGGTACTCTACCCGTACCTCCGTTGTTCCTCCGATCTTCCTTGTGACTCGATGAACCTCATGGGCACACTTGGTCGGAGGGACCAAGCGATCGGTAGGCGAGTCGGTGTCAGTTCCCRTTAGGGCTGCYGACTGCCTAATACRGATGCATCCGCCTTCAGGGGCGGAGGCGTCACTACAGCCCCSNNACGAACWWTTCGTGCTGACTCCCAGTCAGCATGACAGCCGAGGGATGAGGGAGGGAGGGCTACCACGATGATCTAAAAAAAANCAAAACAGTAAAGAGACCAAAAGACAGCAACAAAGCGAAGGCAACTATACCGCCCTGCACCAGATAAAAGCCTACTCGTGTGCGGGCTACAACCTCCCACTGTGGTTTGCAACTGTGCACTGCCCATCCATCTCTACCGACATTTCCCATGAGCGAAAACGCCGAGAATATACTCGTCACCGACCCCGGAGGCCAGTCCGCTGACCCATCGACCGACCGCGACGATCAAGAAATCGAAGCCAGCCTGGACCGCCACCTTTCCAGCTTCGAAGCCAGCATCTTTCGCAAACTGGCGGATAAGCTTATGACACAGCTTAATGAAGGACTCGACATGCTAAACCCCCAAGCCGCAAGGGTGGACGTAACATGCTCTCTGATTTGGCGCTTGACAAGATAGTAATGGTAATGAGATGTTGCAGCCAAACTTGCAAGCTGCGCGACAGAGACGTAGCTCAGCACTCTCTGCTGCACTTCAAGGGGGGTGGATTGCCAGCGGGAACCTAGACGATAATTGGCATGCCAGTCACCAAGAAATGAGGCGTCGAGGCATACCTTGCATGATGAGGGAAACAGGTCACGCAGAGGGTATGGATGACGAGAACGACAGAGTGGCCTATTTAATTTGGAGCAGGGCTCCATTCTGCCCCTCATAAATGAAAATAATTTAAGAAACTTCCATTATGCACCAGCGGCCATGATCGATCAGCGCATCGAGTATGAATGAAGGGGTAACGGGCCAGGGCACACCACATGGAGTCTCAAACAGGGGATGTAGTGGTTTCATGAGTATGTGTTAATGACGTGGCAGACAACAATGGTGGAAGGCGCGCGGAGCTTAAAAAAGGTAGTGGATCGCCAATGTCTATTAACGCTCGTGTCCCTGGCGCTGAATTGGTTGAAGGACGCTGGTCGTAAATGAGGACGCACAAAGTAACAAGGCCCATTGGTGGCGCAACATTACAAGGTACAACGTGTTTTCGCAGTCGCGTCAGCGTAGGCGGCATTGCATGCCATGGCCCTACTTTATTGACAGAACTTTGAAACTGATCTTCCTCATTATTGTATATCCAATGTCTATTTGTAAAAAGGGTGATCAGCATTATCAACTACATATTCCTTAATTACCGGGACTCGTCCACTCGCAAGGAAAGTTGAACGGCATACATTGACAGTAAGCCCTCGAGTCCTCAGAATATGCCGCGCTTTGCGACGGCCCACTAACAACAAGTTGGAAAAGATGGGAGGTGCTAGCAACCTCAAAGTTGATGTGGCACTTCATCAGGCAGATGAGCGGTAAGCAATGAGGGACAACTGTTTGATCATCCTCTCTCCTCCTCCAATAATGAGCACAACCATCAAGATCAATGGTTGTCTCATTTTGAACTGGATGGGGATACAAGAACCAACACTTCCAAGACCCATCAGCCATCTCCTTCTGACAGTACCGACAACACTCCTGGGGTGAATCAGGGTAGTGATGAAGCATGAATTTTTTGATCAATTTGCAATCGACAGGGTCATCCGGTAACTCTGCACTGACAATTGAGTCAATGCTCTCAGGATTGTTGCATGGAATGGGGTATTTGATCAGGATATAGACGTGTGGGAGACTGCATTTCTAGAATTCAACACAGTAGATGGTGTAGATGGGTTGTCCTGCATTTGAAAACATGGTCTTGAGAGTGTTCATGAGGATACAGAGCTTCTGCTTGAAGACCTGGACAACGACAATTGGTGAGTCAGACCAGTTTTGACCAGGCCTGAGTTGTGATGTAATCTTGGGCCAATCTGGATTGCAGGTCATTGTTACAAAGAAGTTGGGTTCTCCGACTGCAGCTGCAATAGCCAACAAATCAGCAACTTGCTCTGATGCCCAATGACGTGAACCCAGGAATGATGCCAGAAGGTATATGTTCTTGTTTGGAGAGATTTCTTCCTCCCCCATGAGTAATGAGTCTTGTGCCTCCTGCTTCCGGTGCCATATATGGTTATTATAGATATAGATCAGGCAACTCTCTATATCGCAGGTATGCATATCAACCAGGTACTTGCAGAGCAGGCGCCCAAATATTGAAAACCAAGGTTCACAAAGGATCCTTGCTCAATAGTATCACATCTGGGTTGTAACTGCCTCTTCATCATGGTCATGATCTATCATGGCACCATCTACATCCACAGCTGAACCAAAAACTCCCCACTGCTCCCCTCAATGCTTCCCAGCCATGAGAAGAGCCTGCTGCCACATATTTTGAACTAAACTCCCCCAACTACTGACTTTGCAAAGACCATTTTGCAACCACCACCATTGCTTGTTGCCAGGAAGACCCAAAGCTTGATCACCCCAGTCCCACCAAGTCCCAGCAATGCCTGATACCCCCACAACCCCCTTCCTTGACATCGACTTCTTCTGACAAGCAGCAAGTCACATCAAGGACAAAGTGGCTACCAAGCCATTGACAACGTACCAGACTTGGGCTCGCACCCAAGCCAGCATGTTACCTAGGACCCACCCATCATCGCCAACCAATTTCCAGGAACCTTTGAAGATGAGGGCAAAAGCCATCTTGTCAAAGGTGCTACCACCATTCTGCTCTATGGCAAAGTGGTAGCCTCAAGACTGACTTCTTGAGCTCCATCCCCTCTCATCAAGAATGCAGGAAGTGTCCCCAAAAGGGGAGATGTAGCTAGTGTTAGTGTAGAAACTATGGTCCCTGCTGCTGCTGTGGGGACTGTTACCCAGGCAAGCATGGTGCCACCTGGAGATCCCCCTCCCTCTTTTATGCAGTTTCAATAATACTGGTGATATGCCGCCTGCATAGATACTCTCTCAAATTCGCAAACCTATTTGTAAAGTCCACAAACCAACATAGACAGTTAAAGAAATCTTCTTGAAGGAAGGGAAATATAAGAGTTGGAGTTATCCCTGACTGTCAACTAAGTAGACACCCTAGAGAACAAAGGAACATTGAGTAAGCCAGTTTTGCAATGGCATTTTAAGTTCTTGAAGGTCTCACAAATGTATCTGAAACACAGTAATACTATTTGAAGTCTAACTAGCATGCCTGACCTGGTGAGGTACGGTGCTAGAGGGAGTTGTGCACATTACAAGGGAATTCGCCCTGACACTCGCTAAGCAGAAGCTTCACGAAGTAGCCAGTGGCTTTGAGAATTGATGAGTGATCTGCTAAGTCAATAAACATTGACGTGACCCAAATTGGAAGGAACGGGGACAGTGATCAATTTTGGACAAGCTAATCCAAAGTTCATGAACCTGTGTGGAAAACCGGAAGCACGACTAAAGCGTATGGGTCATCAACCCGAAGCTCAGTCAGCCTGTTCACAGCCAAGGGAGAGAAAGAGTCAGCAGAGCAGTGAGGTAGTATGGCTTGGTGGAGCCAAGCACCCAAAACTCAGATCAATTTCTCGGATTAGGTTCACAAACGGAAGGGTGTGCTCTCCGGGAGCAATCCTTGGTGAATATCCATGTGGACTCAACAACAGCCATGTTCAGAACAGGTTTGCAAAGAGCCTGGGCTGCATTCTAAAGTTTGAGACTCAACTCTCAGCCTTCGATACCCTCATGTGATTGTGTTTCTTATCTCTCTCTGTCTCTGTCATTTGTTTGTTTTTTTGCCTGTTTGCCAAACAATAATTACATATATATACGTCTCAGTTTTATCTATTATAGCATTAGTGGGTAGCTAATGTTTGTGTTTCGCGTCGGGACCATGTTCCCAGGAATCTACGAGAGCCATCTGTTATCAAGAAAAGAGTGTTTAAGTTTGCAAAGTCAATCAGAGTTGTGTTGCTTGCGTTTTACTGAATCATTCTTGCGTTAAAGTTGCTTGAGGCCATATACCTCCGTTCGCGAAGTTATCCATTGTATCTCAAACCTTACTGTGTGTTAGCAAAGTCACTTTGTGAAGCATTTCTATCGTTGCTGGTTGAGCCTTAGCTCCCCCTCAAACTTGCAATCATACAAGAAGAGTTCCAGAAGCCTCTGTCGACTAGACTTAGAGCTTTTACCTATACCCCTTGCCCACCTTTATCTTCACAAAGATATTTGGTGTGTTGTGTTGTTGTGGTTGTGTGTGTGTGAGTTCTATAGTTTTGTTGTTAGAGCACCCTAGTTCGCTACCTGCACATCACCAGTTACACTTGATTCAAGAACTGAGAGCCATGCAAGCCTGTTGCTGACAAGGATGGTTGGACGTCATGCATACAGCCTCAACTCTGTGAGTAGGAATGAGGTTTATTCTAGCTGGAACAATGGGGAAGAGCAGGCGCCTGCTCCCCCTGTTTTATCTTCTGAGCAGACAGCTGCTGTTGACCATGCCTTCCAGCAGCTGTCCCATGACAATCACCAACAACTCAATTGTTGTTACAAGGCTGTGAAGGCTGCCAGAGCTAGGAACAAAGATCCTAACAATAGCTCCTCATTGAGTTTGAGTGATGACTCAATCAATGAACCACCTGCCGCACCAAAGCCAGGCCCCTCTTGCAACAAGGGGAAGACTCCTGATCCCCATAACTGGGGAGGTGTCAATTGGAGTAGTGACTCCAACTTTGAAGAGCAGGTGCAGGCAGCCGCTCTCAAGCAGTTCAATGAGGATAAAAGAAAATTGAAAAAGAAGAAAAAAACCTCATCCTCTTATCACTGCACCAGTCACACATGCAACCTGACTGTCGTCAATCAGCAAGACAACCAGACTGTTCATGACTTCTCTTATTGCAAGCAGTCTGTGCTTCCCATCCCTTCAATACTTAATGCCATGTTTGCTAGGCACACACCCGCCAACACAAAGGTTAATCCCAATCACAGAGCGTTCAGTGCCCCTGATCCGCATCCATCAGCTCAGATCCTTGCCCATAGCAGGCTAGCAAAAGCTTTGCAAGCTGCCAATTGTCTCAATGACAATCCCAAATGCAAGTCTAAGTCCGACTCCCAGAAGAGAAAGTAAAAGTTGATATCTAAGGAACAAAAGAAGTTGAAGAAAGCAAAGAAAAGCAGGAGCAAGAAGGCTAGTTGATCTCAATGAAACCCTTCTCCCTCCAGCCCTTCCTCATCCTCTTTGTACCCAAATCTGACGTCATTGTCTGATGACTCTTCACCCAAGTTGACTGGCTCAGAGAATGATGATTGCTGTTCCCCTTGCCAAGGTCATATCCCTGCTTGCTCATCTCCTTCTGGTTCCAATTCCTTGATATCAGATGATAGCTCCTCTGAGTCTGAATCAAGCAACAACAACAAGAAGAATTACATGTCTAAGCATGTGCTTAGTAACATGAAGGTCTTCAGGTACAACAGTAGCCAGAACATTCATCATTTTATATGACACATTTGGGAAACTATCCCGTTATTGGAAATGAACTGAGTACCAAAGAAGTACCAGGTCCAGGTTGCCACTTGGAATTTGGAGAAGAAGGCCTACGATTATTACAAGCAGTGTATTGCCAATAATGTCACAAATTGGACCATAGTTTGAATGTATGAAGCATTGTTTAACCACATATTTCCAGTGGACTTCTGTGTAAACTGTTGCACTCAATTTAACATGCTATCTCAGCACTTGAAGTCCATTACCAATTTTGTTTTTGAGCTCAAAGAATTAGCAGACCTGATTGGAGACATTTTGAAAAGAGAGAAGGTCACTCGCCTTTGGTATGGACTATGCATGTCAATACAATTGGCACTGTGGAGGGATCAACTTCACCCAGAACTGTCAGCCTGGGATAAGGTCATCAATCATGCTCTTTATATTGAGCTATCCAAGAAACCAATGAAGAAAGCAGAATCTTCAAACTCAAGACCTTTTGAGAAGAAGAAGGTGCATTCTGGAGGATCCTTGAACACTCATTCTCAACCATCCAAGAACTCTTCAAGTTCTAATTCTCAGAGCCATAAGAAGTCCTCTGAACAACCCTCTGGGTTTAATCCCTCTTCCTCTAACAAGTATTCAAAGCACAAGAAAGGTGGTGGAAGCCATCTGGTGAACCTAAGCTGTCAAGGAAAGAGGAGGATGAATTGCAAGCTGCAAACAAGTGTTTCCTCTACAAGGAAACTGGTCACCTCAAGTAGAATTGTCCCAAAGTCAACACAATTAGATCCAGTACTGGATGACCACTGGGTGTCTCAAACTTCAATGTCAAGTTTCTTGATGCAGAAGGTACAACAGAGGGCATGTTTGACACACTTGAATGCAGATCTATGACATTCCTAGATGACCTACTGTTCAATGAACTTTAAAGACAAGCTAATGGAACCTTTTGTCGAGTGCCTCTTGCAGTCTGAAAGCATGGCTTTCATTGAAGAAAGCCTCAGCTGGATATGGATAGATGGGTACACAACACCTGTCAACAACCTTGTGCTCAGATTGGAGATGCTTACAATAAAGTGGTGCTGAACATCCTTAACTCATCACAGCCCTATCCCAGAGACAGCATGACAAATGGAAAANGTTTTGGATGACCGATTCTGCTTTGTAGAAGAGTATGAAGACAACTGCTTGATGTATGATTGCTTTGTTGATTGGTACTACACCGTTGAAAAATCTCTGCTCCTCAATGCTGACTTCTTCCCTGGCAATTGGTACACAAGAATTCATCAGAGTGAAGCAGGTTTGAATGTGGATGAGACTCCACTCACCGGCAGGCAAATGGGTGATGCAGTTCTGGTACTATCCTACTCCAAAGCAGCATGAGATCTATTCAGGTGATTGGTTCCGTGTTTGACATCACTTGGATGATTTCTATGAGATTAGCAACTACGTCAGGAGGAGCACCACCCTGATTGAAGTTACTCACCTTTGGAACCCTTGATTCAACCTCCCTTGCTGGTATTACCTTGTTTTGCAAAGAAAGCAAGGTCTCAGAGGTTGTGAGGCTTCATTTGACCTTCAACAAAACAACCAATGATCACCTCTTCCATTCAACCTCTTCGCTCCTATATTTTCAGATGGAGAGTCTAGTGACAACTCTGGAAGGTCATCAACTCCCCCTCCTCTTCTCCAAAGTATTTCAAACAGCTCAGAGAGTGAACTTGGCTCAAGTGATGACAACAAGCCCTCTGCTATCATCGTCAGTGACTCTGACCTGTGTAAAGTGGGCAGATGCTTTGCATGGCATGTACCAAGGCACTTTCTGGCCCTATTGATTCACTATTAACCTTTCACCAGCAAGGATGACATTCTTGTAAACTTGGGTACATTGCTCTGTGATGATATCCGTCATTTGTTATACTAGGCATCTACAAGTTGCTATCCCCATTGAGACCATCCCCACCTTCCTCATTCCTCCCCCTGTCATGTTGCCCCTCCTGGTTGGTGTAGCTACCATAGATACACAAATATGGGTCAGGATTTTCCTCCAACACTATGTGCAGATATCCTGCCTCTTGCAGCTCTTCAAACTTGACACAGATCCAGTGAAAGAGTCTACAATCCCACCATAAGTCCTCCAACCAGCAAATAGAATAGGAGATCACTTGCTGCTCATCCTCTCGGTTTCTCAACACCACTGACAAGTTCTTGTTCACAAAATGATTGTTCAGCTCATTAACTGGAATTCTTTCCTCCCTTGCAACAATTTCCATTGCACACCAACTGATGAGGGGTACCGGCAGCCCTGTTAGGGGTGGCATTCTATCCCCTGTTGATGGTTCACTCACCTTTCACTGCCTCATCCAACATAAGCATTCTAAGGTGGTGCTCAACACCACCTCTGGGTAGCACAGGGTTGGTGTTATGCTGAACTGGGGCTGACATCGCAAAGGACAGAGTAAACAGTTGAGCATTCCCCAGGGCATCACTGCTTTTTTAAAGGCATCTGGCTAACATTGTTATGTAATAACCCCAGTAGTATCTTTTTTTTTCTCTTAGTAATTCTAGGACTGCGAACGATGACCGCAGTTAGGTACTTTGTAATACCTAACTGCATACTTAGTAACTTAGGACTACGGATTGACTATGGACTACGGACTATTACCTAGCAGGACTGCGTAATTACCAATGTATGCCTCAGCACGGACTGCGGCACAGTAGCATGTATAGTATATAGGCAGTACAAGCTGAGTGGTAACTCCTCAGCTTGTTCTCGAGAATCTACTCTCTTGTCTACTCGTATTAACCCCTCATTTATTTGGCACTAGTCCTCTTTCTAGTGCATGACTCTAGCCATTTACACCAAAACCGAACTTGACTCAGTTTATCTAATCACCTACGTCCGACTTTACTTCGTTATCAACAAAGAAGTCCGGATCCGTCTCGGATCCTTCATAGTACGCAATTTTGCCTCCGATATTATTAACGCTACACAGAGTGCTATCCAACGTCCGCCGAGCTCTCCAGAATTGGCAGCAGCGCTTGCTCTCCTCGATCAGAAGTACGCGGAACGGTCTCCAGAGCTCCTCCAGCAGCTGTGGACTCTTGTCACAACCGANGGNATCCACCTCCCCTTATCAATTCCGTTACTTCGTCTGTTACTCATTTGCCTCATGATCGAACCCCTGCTGGTTATCAACTCGCCAAACGACAACGAGCTACATCCAACCCGGACTCCTCCAAACGTCCTCGACGTGGCAATACCGACCCCGACCAACCCCCTAGCCCTCATGCCGAGTGAAGGCAGAATCACCCCCCTTATCTTCAAAGAAGACAACTCCGACTCCGCCAACGTCTCTTTCCGCTTTTGGCATCTTTGCTACCATCCTTTTGAAGAACCCCCATTGATCCACTGGGCCGTGTTTACCGCCACTCGACCCATCCAACGTACCCAGAACCCTCCCTCAGTTACATTAGGAAGACTTCGCCTCCGCTGTAACAAGGACCTGAGCAAGCCCATAACAAACATCCTTTTGAAACCCTTTTTCCATACTTGCAACCCAGACAACAGGGAGGAACTGATCATAAACAAGACAAAGACGACCAGACAATCAAAGTCACAGTGTACCATAAGGAAACAGAAAACCAATGGCAGACCAGCAGAGCAGCTTGAGAGTGGAACAGCCACACACAAAGGGAAGGGGAAAAGATCCAAGAAACCCAGTGCGTTCAACCATAGGGCTGTTTGTAGCAGGACTGAAAGAAGGGAGCCAAGGGTGATTGTCCCTGACAGGGAACGCCGAGACTATAACTTTTGTACCACAGAAATGCTCAAACACCTGAAGTATTGCTCATGGGGTATATAAATCATGGGTGCGAATAAACATGCCAAATGTAGTACAGCAAACAGATTTGTCAATCCTCATTAGCATGGGCAGGAATGAATGATTGCAAAAAGCCAGCTGGATGAAGCTGCAGATGCTGTGTGCATGGTCTTGGTGCTTTTTCAAGAGGTCTTTAGTACCCTCAGCTAAAATGCCTTGGTAATTCCGAAATTGGAGAACCAGCCCCACCTCCTCTTGAAATTGGTGATCCATTTGCTGATTGTCTCCATGAAACATTGCAAATGGTGCTCCTTACCCTGGTGAAAAAGCAACAACCTACATGACCCAAAGCAACAGATTAGAGTTAATTCACTGATTTGTGGTCAAACAGAATGAACCTGACTCAATGACGTTCAGTATTTATGATGCAAAGCTCAAAGACACCTACCAAGTACCTGAATCACTTGCAATGGATCCCAACTCCTGCCCTGGAGTATGGTATGCTTGAAAACACACTGGAGTAATGAGAAATGGTGATCAAGAGTTTGCAGCATGGTCTATGACAAAAATCAAGAGTCAGATAACCATTGGCACAGCTTTGGAGGAAGCTCTGGAATAGAAGTTGTTTGAAGGCACACCTTATTCACAAGACAGTGCTCTTGCTGATTCCTTTGACCTCTGTTGGCTCTGCATCCATCCAGAATTATCCAGATCTGGAAAAGTCAATTCCTTCACCATTGTGGACTGAGGACTTGGCGTGCTGAAGTTGCTACCCTTCAAACTTGTTCAGGACTCTAACCTCATGCTGGCCAAGCGGTTCCAACCTGAACTTGACTTTCATTTTCTCACTGATGATCTGAAAACCTCTCAATCTGACATACCTTTTGTGAGTCATCCTGACTGCCCGATTTTCCAGTCTGCTCATACCCCCTCAGGATCCAGTGACCCGAGTGATGGTATTCAGGTGGCAGGTATACAGGTACCCCGAGACTCTTATAAAGGAGTTCAGAGAAATGCAGTGTGGGTGAAAGGAACTCAGCAAATTGTACCAAAACCTCTCATTGTTGTAGTCAATGTAAATGGTCATCCTGCTCATGCCTTGTTGAACAGTGGATCTTTGGGAGACTTCATTTTGTCAACTCTTGTTGATCAGCTTAAGCTAAAAAGAGAGAAGCTAGATGATCCTTTTAACCTCCAGTTAGCAGTTCAAGGCTCAAAGTCAAAGATAACATCAAAGGTTAAAGTGAGAATCACTTACCAGGATATTGATGAAGAACAAGATTTCAATGTCATCAACGTTGATGCACAGGTTGTGTTCTAAGGCTCAAAACACAACAAGACAAAGAACCTAACTCTAACACCAACACACACACAAAACAAACACACCAAGTATCTTTGGAAGATAGGAGGCAGGCAAGGGTATAGTGAAAAGCTCTAAGTCTAGTTGGACTAGGGCTTCAGAACATAAACTTTGCAATTGCAAGTTTGAGGGGGGAGCTAAGGCTCAACCAGGTTCAATGTTATTGCTTTGGAAGCTAAAATTTGTAGACAACAAACTCGACAATGGATGGATTCAACTTCAGAAGTGAGAACGCAGTCTTGATGCAATATAACTTGGACAACACAATGAGGACATGGTCTCTGAACGACTTCTGAGCTTAAACATGCAAAAGATAACAGAAAGGCTCTCATAGATTCAGTGGGTAACATGGACCTGGATGCAAAATACAACGCTAGCTACCCGCTATGTAGATCCAGTCACTTGAAGTCCAAGATTAAATACTGTAGGTAAGTTTGGCAAACATCCAAGAGACAAACAGAGAGATAAACACATGAAACCAAAGAGTCCAAAGATAGATAATCATATGAGGGTATCCAGGCTCTAGAACAAAGTCTTGACTCTCCTAGACTTGTGCTGAGACTTGTTTGGAAATGGCAATCCATTGTTTCCACATGCACCAATAGCCCAGAATAGGTTTGGAGGTGAACACCTTTGCCCCCAACCCTCCTTCCATCTATCCAGTTTGCTGGGCACTACTCCCAAGCCCTCATCCTGCAGTCACACCAGCTCTAGGCACTCTGTATTTCTCTGCACTCCACATGTTCCTCTTCACCAGGTTTCGCTTTGCAACACCAATACCTATCTCAGTTTCTGAAGCAATTCTTTGACCATCATCCTTATTCCGCATCAGTTCACAACTCAGGTCGGCTGTTCAGAAGACCTCAACTGAGCCGTTCGCACTTCTGAATCTGGCAGCTGTCATGTTTAAATGACTTAACAGATGTGCCATCACTTCCTCAAAGCCACAGAGTGACATTACACCTTCTACTTAGCAAATGTCAGGGCAAATATCCCTTCAATATGCATACCTTCTCCCTACGCCATCCCTCACCAGGTCAGGCGCACTGGGATGGTTCCAAATTGTTTCTCTACCCTTCAGATGCATTTGCAGGGCCTCCCTAATATAAAGCACCACTGCTAAACCATCGTACTCAGGTTGCTGAGCTATATCCTTAAAGGTTGCTAAGTCCAAAGCCAGGGCGCACTTCAACTCTACATTTCATGATGTTCTGAAAACAAGCTACACTCTATTTGTCGTTATTGCTACTAACACCTCAATTCAGAAGCACTTCCAAAGAAAAGTATTATTATTTTGTGATTTTTTGGAGGGTCTGTGTGCTCGAGCTGCATCAACATGAGCAACTATGACCTGATCCTTGGAACACCATTCTTGTACCAACATCAATTGTACCAACATCAAGTTTGTGTTGGGTTGAACCCAGCACAAGTGGTGATTGAGAGTGCGGTTTTGCTACCTATAAAGAAAAACACCACTACTCAAGTGGTCATCAGTGGAATCAGCGTCAATGATCGGAAAGTTAATGAAGCTTGCACCTTGCTAGAAGAATTGGCTACCCCGCTTTGCAAGGAATCCAATGAGATCCCTCTTCCTCCTCTTAGAGCAATCAACCACACAATACCATTGATTGACAAGAAGAAGATCTACCATTGGCAACCTTCAAAATGTCCAGAGGTGTTTCATCCCCAGTCGACCAAAAAACAAGACATGTATCTGAAATTGGAAAGGTGGGAGATAACATCAGCCAGTAATACAGTACCAATGCTTTTCATCCCAAAACCCAAGAAAGACAAGCCTAAATTAAGAACAGTCATTGACCTTTGAGAGCAAAACAAGAATACCAAGAAACTTACCTCTCCACTGCCTGAGATCAACAGGATACTTCAACGACTGGTGAACAAACCATATTGTTCATCATTGGACATGAAAGCAGCATACAAACAAATTCATTGTTGAACATCACATGAAATAGGCGTCTAATCCAGCGTCTATACACGGCCCGGACATGTCAGCAGGATTACGCAGTTATCCGCACATCCAAGGTATGATGTTTCACATACGTCAGAATGATGTCATAGCTACATTGTTCTACGTCATCATTACTCAGCTGCCTATTGTTCTATGCCATAGTGACGTCAATAGAAGCGCCGCTGTGGAGCATATGAGTCATATTGACTCATATCTTAGTAAGGATTGCGTCATTAGCACGCAATGCTCAGTCAGCCAAGTGTGCACAGACCACCTTGGTGACACCAGTGTGATGTGACCGTCACACTCCCAGTAGTATAAATATCGTGTACTTTGCTACTGGAATAAAAAGAACTTGCACATCTAGCAACTCGCTACTAAGCACACTCCCCAGCATCAACAACCTCTCCCTCCACTCAAGTTTATCCGATCTAGGAAGGTATGTCTAGTAATCAACTAGTTCATACTCAGTGCCTATCATTAGCCCTTCACCACTGTCTACTGCACCAATTCAAGTGCCCAGGTTATCAACTATGTCAGTCTACTTCAGTGGTTTTCATTTGGCTACCAGCAACTACTTTTATTGATCTCAAACATCTTCCCCATGCTGAATTTGCCATTGCGTTTCACATTACCTGCAAACAGCCCTTTCACTCAGCATCCCTTGCCCATGCTATCCTCAAGTTCTCTGAATCCAATGTTCATACATCAAACTACAGTTGCTTTGACCTGGTCTCTCTATGCTATGCCTTCCAACCATCTGCTGTTGTGGGCATTCTTTTCTATGACATGCACTTCCAACCTGCATTTGATTGTGCCTCCTCTCTACATTTTTGTCATCATGAGCCTTCCTTCATGTGGTATGATGCCCTGAAATGCCCTATCTCCATTTCCCCCTCTTCATCCACCACTGGAACTGGACCCTCTTTCAAGATCACTGATTCTTTCTGCACGGACCTTCTTGATGATGTCAGGTACACTTCCCCTCGCTCCACTGTTCCTCAGATTGCTAATTTGGATGTTGTAGGCCGTTATGCATTTTTTCCATTTGATTTTCTCTAGTTGTGTTTCATCTCTATTGTATGATAATCCATCCAAGTCTGTGTTTCGCCAATCATCCTGGTCCTTTCTACTTCTTTGTGTTTTATTGTTTTCATATATCCTTTAAAAGCCAATGCTCTCCAAGGGTTCATACATATCCTTAACCTTCAAACATTTCCCCTCATCACTCATTCAGCATGTCCAGTGCTACAGTCTCAGGTATATTTTCTATTGCTAACAGTCAACACATACCTGGTCCACAACACACCCCCAACTCCCCAACCAGCCCATCCTTATATGTGATGTACCACACCACCATCTGTGCCCCCAACCTTGTCAATCCTTCCCCTAGTAACACAGTTGCCCTAATCCCTGCCACCCTCTGGGTCTACACCCCACCCTCCAAATCCATCGTGCCCACAGTTTTTTATGTGTTTGTTCAATGAGCACATTTTAAGCAAATCAGGTACTAGGGCTGCATTTGTTTACAGTTTGTGTTTAATGTGCCGACATTGTACACATATTGAGTAAAATTTTAGTGGTGGCAGAAGGAGGCCCAACACATGCAATGCAAATTTGAATTTCTCTAGCTTGAGCATTTGTATTGCAGATTGTAGACCAAGTCAACCCTTGTATTCATTTGCTTAAAATGTGCTCTTTGAACAAACACATCAAAAACCACAGTGTAACTAGTGTGTGTATTTTGCTTCTGGTAGTTGTCCCAGGAATCTATTAGAGCTTTTAGTTATCTTTCAAGAGTGCATTTAAGTTTGCAAAGTCAAAGAATAATGTTGCTTGCATTTTGATTGAAAGATTGTTTGCTTTTATCTTACTAAGATTGTGTTTGCTAGTTCACAAAGTTACTTGCTGTATCAAATCCAAAGCTGGTGTTTGCTAAGCTAATTTGCAAAGCATATTTATCATTGCTGGTTGAGCCTTAGCTCCCCCTCAACTTTTGATTGCCTGGAAAATGTTCTAGAAGCCTCTGTTGACTTTGACTTAGAGCTTTACTATACCCCTCTTCCTGCCTTTATCTTCTCTAAGTTATTTGATGTGTTGTTTTGTGTGTTAGTGTGTGTGTTTTGTTCTATAGTCTTGCTGCGTAGAGAGCCCTATTTTACTACCTGTGCATCACTGGCCACAACAGAGAGATGTGCTTAGGATGAAACCATAGAGCACAGTCAAGGCCCTTTGCAAACCTGTCCTGATACTTTAAAATATCATTGACAAGCCCAAGCCCCCTCAGGCCAGGTACAAGGCTGTAAATAACCAGGACTCATAATGTTGGTGCATTTTGATTCAAAATTCAATCCTTGCAGCACACAATCAAATCTCAAGCGCTGGGAGTACAAGAAACATCATATTTGGCATGTATCTAATTGTTTTGACAAGCTACATTGTTACAATTCTTACACCATATAAGCTCAATTCAGACTTGGGCCACTAATGACAGGTTGGCTCTGAGTCACATTTTTACCAAGCCTGGCTATTTAAATTACTATATGCAATACCAAATGCCAGCATTGTGTAAATGGATGAGTTTTNTTTTTTTTTTTTGATTTATCATTACAGTTACTAGATATTTCAATCTCATCAATCTTGTGTCAGAATAAAACCCCACCTCTAGGTTGTTTATGCAGTGCTTTTGCATATAAATGGCACAAAAAAGGATCACATGGAATTAGCCAGATACAGCAGTACCTAAACCATCAGCAGTTGTGACAGACACAGAAAGAACAAGGTAGTGGAATATTATACAAGAGATATCACAAATAAAAGGGAACAGAAGAGGAGCCATATGGCAAGTGGAAGGCTGTTGACATCAACTTTCAAGGTGAAATCTAGGTGCAGTAGGTTAGTTGCAAGACAAAATTGTGATCCTTGTGGGAAAATTACAGTAGTTATAGGCCAAAATAGAGATGTTTGATGTCCACTGGGAGGAGGGTCTTGGCATCTTAGGAGATTTAATAGAGCAAAAAAAGGAGGATATCTAAATACATACTTGAGCCAGTCAGCACCATAATAGACTGCATTGGTGAGCTCCACTTTTGTAGTCTCAAGATTTCCAATGATGTGGCGAGTGCCAGTGCGATAGAGGCCATTCCAACAATTGGGTGGAACCCAAAGTAGAAGGTTGCCTAAAGAATTTTGGATCCAACCATTGTGATCTAGCATCAAAGCTGCAATGGGATAGTGATGTAAAAATAGAGGGTCTGCATAAAATATGAGTAAATCAGGAATTCAAACAGGGGGAAACTGATAATGCTATACCTTGATATGCATACTGAGTATGGCAAGTCTTCCCCATTTGAGAGTTGTTGTCCCTTGGGGCTGAGCCAATATACTTGCCATCAGAAGAGAATGCAACATATGTAACCAAGTTGGAATGCCCTTTTATTGACCCCAAAGCTGGCTCTCTTATTTGAATGCCCCACAGCCTGATGGTCTTGTCTTCTGAGCCTGAGACAATGTACTTGCCATCAGGAGAGAAGGCAACAGATGTGACCCGGTTGATACACCCTTCTATTGGCTCCAAGGCTGGCTCTCCTGTTTGAGCGTCCCACAGCCTGATGGTGAAGTCATGTGAGCTTGAGACGATGTACTTGCCATCAGGAGAGAAGGCAACAGATGTGACCCAGTTRGTATGCCCTACTATTGGCTCCAAGGCTGGCTGGCCTGTTTGAGCATCCCACAGCCTGATGGTCTTGTCATCTGAGCCCGAGACAATGTACTTGCCATCAGGAGAGAAGGCCACAGATGTCACAGAGTAAATATGCCCTTCCATTGGCTCCAGGGCTGGCTCTCCTGTTTGAGCATTCCACAGTTGAATGTTGCCATTCTCCAAGCCTGAGGCGATATATCTACTATCTGGAGAGAATGCCACACATTTTGAATTCTGTTGGGTAGATATCTTCAAGATTTTGCGTCTATAAGCCAAGTTGTGGTGAATAATGGGAACTGAATGGAATCCTAGCAGTGCTTCTATTGGCTGTTCTGTTGCAGCATAGAACGGTACTGCTGACAGATATAAATGGGGAGCACTGTGGCTGATTGCTAGAAGAAAATTGTGCACAAAGTCTCCAATGTTGTTTAGCAATGACCCCAGCTCAGTTGAGATCAATTCCTGGATAGTCTGTCAGTTTTGGTGCTACAATTCTCTAAATTTAATACTTACCTTGGATATTGCCCAGAGTGTATTGTAGGCATATTTGACATTTTTCAACACACTCAGTGCTTCAATCCAATACAGGATCTTCTTTGTCTCCACAAATTTCAGCATTCTTTGCTGAAGTGGCTCAGTGACTCCTGCACAGAGAACATGATCCCCCCATGCTGTGCATACATAAGCCAGTTCAGATGCAAGCTTCAAAGGCTTGGGTTGGTTGTCATTGCTCAGATATGAGGTTGTTGCTCCTGAGATCCCAAAGCATAGCATAGAGTCCATGACAGCAAAGCATGCTTCAGCTGTGGTAGAATGTGCAGTAGCTCTGTCAATTCCCCACTTGTTGCAACACTGGTATGATGTCAGGTAGTCAACAAAAGATGCATGAAAAATCAAGATAAGACCATCATCACAGCCTTCATCTGGAACTTGCACAACAGAATGAAGAGACTTGAAAGCTTCTCGGATTTTCAAGGTATCTGTTCTGAGCAACTTGGCATAGTCACTCACTGAAACAGGCCTTTGGGCTGTGACAAGCAGTGACAGACAGGAGTGTATCATATCTGCCTCCTCCTTATCCAGATCCTTGAATGCTTCAGCTAGTACTGTGATGTACAGGCTTTCAATGCCAGAAAGCTGGACATTTGCAGAGGGTTGGCCCAGTTCCTGAAACCGCTTCAGGCTGTTCCCTGAGTATGTTGCAATATATCCAACCATAGTGGCTGCAATGATAAACAGTGCTCCAGAAACATCAGCAATGGTTTGAATCTCTGGAGGTGGCCAGTTTGACTTTGCCTGATAGTGGTCATACACCCTTGAGATGCATTTGAATTGGTGATTCAGGTAAAGCAAGATATCAGCTTTGACAATGCTAGCTTCAATGTCATGTAGGCGAAGCCACCCATGGTGGGTGGATGTTCCAAAGGACTCCCGAAGAGAGATCTCGGGACGGCTAGTAAGGAAGAACTTGAGGGAGATGGTCGGTTTCTGTGACAAGATTGCCGCAATGAAGAGCCTGACAGCATCTTTATCCTCGCACTCATCAAGGGCGTCTACACCAAGCACGATGAGTTCATCAGCTGCAAAGGTCCTCTCGGCAGGCTGGAGAATGAGTTTTCTGTACTGGTCATTCAAACCCATCTCTGTTGGATTTCTACAGGCCCTGTCAGACTCGAGAATTTTCTCGAGGGCATCGCCAAATTTGGGTCGTGCCTCCGCCAGAATCCTCGCAAGGGTGGGGATGATGAGGTACACATCCTTCTTATCGAGTTCGCTGAGCGTGCAGAAGAAGCTCGCACCCAGAAGTCCCCGATTGTTGAGCTGGGAGCAGAAGGTCTTTGACACAGTGGTCTTCCCTGTCCCCGCGAGCCCGCTAAGCCAGAACAGATGAGGAGAACTAAGGTCCGTTGCCCATACGAGCAACATGGCCAACAGCGACACCCTGGATCCAGGCGTGCAAAAAGAGCCTCGTCGTGCGTTGCTAAACTCTGCTCCTTCCACTTCGCCTAGTTTCGTAAACGTGTCTAATTCAGGGGCTGAGCGGTGTGATCAATGAGAATCAAGTCATGTGAACTTACTGGATCTCTTCAGCGACGAAACGCCCTCTTTGGCATTGCGCACGGCCCCAGTATGATGCTCGATAACTATTGGTGTTGAGAAAAGGAACCAGACAGGCAGAGAATCAGACGTACTCCCGATTCGTTCCTTCAACCAGTCAACCCCACTAACAACCTGAAGGATTTGCGTCATATTTTCGATGGTCGCATCAAACTAGACAGCTGTGAACCACCGTCATGAATATGAACCCGAGCATGCTCACCATTGCGATCTCGATGGCAAACCTAATTTCCTGTGTAAGTTTCAATACCTCTTGCTTATCCTGGAACGCGAGGAACGCTGGATCAACGCTTGATATGATTGGATAAACCTTGTCTTGAAGGTTCTTCTTTTTTCTCCTCCAGAGTACTGCTCGTTCCAGCATGCGCTCAGTATGTCGACGTTAGGGATGACCGAACTGCTCTCACCGTGTTAATCCGCTGAAGCGATCCTGGACCCCTGGTTGAACATTGGGCGGACTCCTGTCTATAATTTGTGACAACACCTCCACCCTCTTGAGAAGTGCGTCGAATTCCTCATGGTTCTCGCCATATGCCTACTCGTAGATCGGTAAGGAGGACCACATCTCGTAGAGAACAACTCACATCAATCGTATTGCAAATGGCCAACAGCCCTGCAGCCGTACTCTTCAATGGGGGGGAAAACATCCGATACGTCGACGATCCTCCGGAGGGTGGTCTTGACGCCTTCGTAAATCTTGCTGCCAAGCCCCGCTGGTTGATGGTCGACGTGAGCCGGACCGTCCTGAGGCTCGTTTGCCCCGTGAGACGTCGCAGCGGCGGGACGGTTCGATTGAATTGGAAGATCGGAGGGATCGGCCTCAACGAACGTTGTGCCGAGGGCCTGGCTTGGATGATCGACATGAGCCGTGGTTATCTGCGGCTTTCTCTCGCCTCGGAGCCTCGCCAAGCGCCCTCTCGGAGGGGATGGCTTAGAGACCCGCGATGCGACGTCATGATCGAAGGCGGAAGTTGAGGGTATGACCGTAATCCCTTCGTTCCGTGCTGGGAGGGAGGGCATAGCTTCCGACGAAGTAGATTGGCTGGTAAGATCTTGGCGAGGCTGGCAACCGATAGCTGTGTCGATGCCGCCCTGATTGCTTTGGATTTCGCTGCGAGTGGTGTTCTCGGCTGGCGGAGTGAGTATGGCGGCGTCGTAGGCGACTTGGGAGCTGGTGCCTAGACCCCCCGCAAAGGTGCGAGGGGTGCGAGACGGAGGGCGCGAAAAGAACATCTTGATTCGATCTCGTTTTCGAGGTTTGCCAGGCTCTCTTGGGGGATCCATGTCCGATTATTCACCAATACGAAGTAACGTCGACGGACGGAGATCGTGAACAAGGTTGGTAGAAGTAGGTAGTCGAAGAGGGCAACTGCGAAGTGCCGCTCGAAATCGTTTTGGGAACACCTGGAGCACGTGGTGATGTGCACTGCCTCGGCCTTCGAAAGTTCGCAAAGTAGTATTTAAGATGAGTAGGTGTCTCTAAACAAAACGAACAGCGAACAACTACGTCTGCCTTCTCAATCATCAGAAATGATTCTGCAATCCAAAGTCCTAGATTGNTAGATGAAAGAAGACGCCGTCGACTTGAGCCAACCACATCCGCTGCCTTCGCCTGAAACCACGCTACCCCTCCTTGTCACTCGCTAATCCTACTGCACATCTTTTCCTTCTGCATGGAGAGGCGTTCGTTCTCTGCGTGAAAGATGTCGTAAAGAAATGAAAGGATGAATTTGCGTCATGCGTACACCAAAAAAAAAAGAACCCAGAACGGGAAACCCATGCACGAAGAGAAAACCAAGAAGATGAAGCTGCAGATAATCAAGCAAAATAGATAGTCCAATAAACA
>JANBPK010001285.1:0-33991 GCA_027579435.1 Candolleomyces eurysporus | reverse complement strand
ATATTGTCCTCGGCTTCCATCGATCCAACCAATTGGCTTTAAATTCCCTTCTCCCTGCCCGCCCGTTCTTCACCTCCGAAACTACTCGATTCCGGCAGAACACTCCACCACCATCTTCGATTTGGGTAAAAGGGTTACAGCGTTTTCGGCAACATCGATTTTTGGAGGGAACTGGAACAGACGAGGAGGGTTTTCGCCGCGGCTTTTCGTCCCACCAGAAATTCTAAACTCGATGCGTGATATCATGGTCTGTTGAAGTGGATGGTGACACAGAGCCGCGTTTTGTGTTGGCAGCGTGGTCAAGATATAGAACGATGGATCGACAGGAAGTAGCGCTATTGCGTGCAATGGATTCAACGCCCTGCCAGGATTCGAGTAATCGGGAAGGGCTTACCGGTTCAACTATTACGGATCGGAAGACATGGATTCTCAATCACTATCTTTGACGACCTCCTCTCGTGTAAAGGTCTAA
The DNA here is from genome assembly GCA_027579435.1 of Candolleomyces eurysporus. Lineage (NCBI taxonomy): Eukaryota > Fungi > Basidiomycota > Agaricomycetes > Agaricales > Psathyrellaceae > Candolleomyces > Candolleomyces eurysporus. Next base: position 33,519 of record JANBPK010001285.1, on the reverse strand, counting down.
ATTTTCTACCCTCGGGAAAATGGCATATTGGTGAAAGCTCTAGGGGAGGGTACGGTGTAAGCTTCAGTTCTTCCCATTTGAACCGAGCGCGAGCCACTATCCATCGTAGCGTCTGTCAAGGACTATTCAGTGACTTTCATATCTTCAAGATGCGACAACTGACGTACGTTGAAAACATCAATGCCCGAGCGGAAACTCTGTAAACTGGGGTTAGCACCATGGTAAAACTGGAGCCCTGGATCGACCGCACGAACGTTATCAACAACAAACTCTTTTTCCATCCCACTTAAGGAAGCCTGATGCCCTGGAGTGTTTGGAAACTGCATGGGTGATTTCAGTTGTCTGAAATAACAGAAGAGCGAAATTCGAAAAACATACATTAGCACGGATCGCGGTTGATGCGCGTTGCACGTCTTGTTCCAATGCTTCGCATGTGTATTCAGTGAATTCAACCGTGCGCGGATCGGAATCGGCATCATAACGCAAGCTTTCTTCCAGCCAGAGCTGAATGAGATGGTCAGGGCATTCTACCGCCAGTGTAAATTGCTTGGTACACTCGGTAAGTAGGTACGACGCATCATTCAAGGGCCATGATTCTGTCAGGAAGAGGGTGTCAAAGAGCATAGAGCCGAGGAAGGCGTGATAAGGCAGTCTATCGACAAATAGAGGTTGACAAGCCTTGAGCTGCTCGATCTCTTTGATGAAGTCGCAGGTTTCGGAAGCCATGAATGATTGCCAATGGGTATCAAAATGCCGGTAGTTGAACCTGGAGAGCGGCTCATTGCTCCTTTCAATCGCGGACGTAAAGTAGTAGTAGGATAGATGAAGATGAAACAAGGGTGGGACGAAGAAAGTTTTCGAGCGGCTTTCTGTGGTGAGAAAGTCACGGAGGGAGGTATGGCACAGCGTCACTTCTCCTTTCTCGTCACTTCCTGGGACATGAATAATGGCTTGTAGGTTCAACAGGACACGAATGGCTTCGAATGCTTCGATGCCAAGAAGCTCCGCTATCTTGACAATCGGGAGTGGCATGTTTAGGAGTGCGATAGTAGAGATGATATTGCGGAAATGGGGGAGATGTTCTGAACGAGCAAGTGTTTGGGCGTACAGGTCATCCAGGCCGTTCATCTCCAGAGTAAGAGGGAGGCGTTCCATCGGTGTCGTGGGATCTTCTTGGGTAGGCGGTTGAACTATGTATTTAAACATTGTCGACGCCAGAACGAATGATCCATTGATGTGCGAGATCAACTTGTCCATGTCCGGCTTCGTTGGCCACGACCCACGCGCCTGAACGTACGCTCGGATGACACGGTCTCGTTTGGCTACCGTTTGGAATGAGGCCTGTAGGAATTTTTCAATGTCTTTCCGTGGCGAGTGACTGTCGAGATCCCCCAGCAGAACCCCGTCAGTCTCTAGGCGCTCGCGGATGTGTTGTTCGACCCGACTAGCAAAGAAGATACGCAAGGCAATGTTCGGGTGTTCTTTGAAAAAGTCGAGCATGTGATCGACGAGCTCTTCCACCCCTTGCTTGTCCTCGCATTCGTCAAGACCATCAATGATGATGAGGAAGGGTCCCTTGCCGAGGGTCTCCCCAAGAACACCCTGGTCAATGACAGCCTGAAACGGAGACAGGATAAGGAGATCAAGCTGCGTAGCTAGGGACGCATCGCCCGTCACTATTCCTGGCTCTCTCCTCACAGCAGCCTCAATCAAGGGCGCTGTGGCAGGAATTGCAGCCACCAATTGGCTGGCTAGCGTCGCTGCAAACCTGTTCATTGTGCTCCTATCTCCCGCCCCCCGAAAGAAGAAGTAGGTGGCAAGGAGGCGCCCAGCACCCGCGTATAGCTTGGCCACCTCTAGCGAAATCGATGATTTGCCGCATCCTGCAAATCCGTGAAGCCAGTAGATGTGGGGAGTTTCTATGATGGCATATTCTGCTGGGGCCCAAGGAATGGCCCTTCGTGTACAAATACGAATCTATTACAGGCTTTGTTTACTATGTAGGGCCCTGGGTAGTAGAATAACAACTCACTTTTTTCGCCGCCGTCGGCCCAGACAATGATCTCTTGAATGGGCTCCTCCCTGGTTCCAGGAAAGCATTCCGAATCGGGAGGTGATCGCTTGCGATTTCGGGTGTGTGACGCATCAAGAATTGGGTTGAGTCGATGGATCAGGTCTTGAAGAATACATATTAGCAAGAGTACTATTCTGATTGGTTCACTCACCCTCCCCCGAATGCACGTTAAAGAACTGGTACTGATTTCCAGAGAAATTGGTTTGCTGACCGATTCGAGCGCGGTGCCAGTGTGCACTCGCGTCTATGGACCCGGCACCCTGACTGATGATACCTGAGAAGTAACCCGACCAAACTTAACACACCCATCCATCCGTTCGCTCGGCAACAGAACTCACCAAAGTTATCGCCAAAATTGGCATTCTCAACGCGCCCGGCGCTGTTTATAGGGCGATTGGACATCGGGTTGTGCGAAGCAACAGAGTTACAAGTCCCAGGTGTAGAATTACCTCTGGGAGACTAGAAGAGAGGATTTTGGTGGTCAGCGGTAAGCAAGGACTGGGGTGCGCAGCAGCGAAATGAGCATCACCTCGCCTGTCGACGAGAGGCAAACACGGGAAAACAACAGTAAAGCCATTCATAGAGTGTAGACGCTCGGAGGTTTTGTGGTCAGCTCGGTGAAGTCCAGAACAGAAGATACAAAGCTGATAGAGTGGTCATCAACAAGATGATCTGTATTCTGCTGTGCCATCCATAGTAGTCCTGNCCCAAAATGTGACAGTTCAGTGAGATAGATTTTGGATCACGCACCAATACAGCCCAATTGTTCGGTCCTTTCTTCAAAGATTACCGGTCCACGCGAAAAACGGAGTGAAAGCTAAATATATATTATAGTGATAAGGTTGATGAGTTGTTCATCGACTCGAAATTGGTGCACTTCTTTGAGATGTTCAAAGTGTCGGGCGTTGAGTGGCATTGTGGTAGTACACGAGTAATGTCGCACCACATAGCAATCCACTACCCTTCACGATCAAAACAGAAGGTATGCCCAGCCTGAGCGACGCTGACTTCAACTAGACTACCCATGTTCTAAAGGGAGCTCGTTGATTCGATGGCAACAGAACTAGCAAGCTTCCTCCTGTGTAGGACAAGGGTAGTGAATGGTTAAGTAATTACTGGATAAACCTGAAAATGAAACGTAGAAGGATAAACACTGTTTCCTGTCTCATCCACCAGATCGGGTGTACCAAATTGTGTTCTGGCCTCGAGAAGAGTGCGAGAGTGCGTTGGCACAATTAGGCTGTCAAGATTGATGTTTGAGGAAGGAAGACGGGGATCAAAGTCAAGGTGGGCAAGGTGGCGATTCAGATCGGAGATACTGCTGTAGAGGCAACCGCTGTGCTACCAGCAATGTCGCGCGTAGCATTAGGCCTGACTGGATGCATCCCTAACGTTGGAGCATGCTGAGAGGAATTCGGGTGTGAAGGAAAGGAACAGATGATGGCCGCCATCAGCCGTTCGGATCAAGGTGTGTGTTCCTCTCCCTCGCGCTTACCCCGTCTTGCCCCGCTCTGGCCCGGCCACGGAGAACCTCATCAGCATCGATACTTTTTTCTCACCCTAAACTCATACTTATCTGCGAGAGTGCCAACTATACCTTGCCTCCGGAACGTCCTTGTGCGAGTAGACTGGGCAAAGCGCGTCCTCAACAGCAAGCGGAAGAGTCCAATGTGACAGCGTTGGCATGCTCTCCCCTCTCTTCCCCTCCTTTGTTCCTGACCTTTCTCTCCACCCACGCCTCACTTTGTCGATTCATTTGCGACGATCTCTGCACACAGACTCGTCAATTCTTTGCGTACTCTACCTTGCTGAACGGATCATATATTATAATTCAACGCTTTCCCGGCCTTCCTTGTCGTTTCTTCCTTTTTCCACGAACTCAGACGCCAACTCGAATACGAGAGTAGCCGATGCACGCAATGTGCGCCCACCTTCACTGCAGCCAGACCGTCATGCTTTACAGCGTTAGCTCGGGTACCTACAAACACGTTTCTCCTTGGCTTCGGGCCCAAGCGAAGAAGGCCACCATTTCGCGCGCTCGTTTCCTCCGTCAGGGCCAACTCTTCCCTCTATGACTCGGAACGCGTTGAAGGTGACATGGTGCTAGTAGTGCCGAATGGGTGCGTACTCTGGTCTTAGGATGAATCTGGGGTCCGATGTCCTCCAATCGTTGCCCGTCGCTCTGCCCGAACCACCAGGTAAGGTCACGCAGAGACACTACAGGCATGGATGAATTTGGTCAAGGAACAACCGTTCCCACAAATGGTCTCCTAAATTTTGAATCAATTATTTGATATAGTAGAAAGCTAAATGACTATATATTTTTTAAACATTTCAAAGAATTTGTGCTTGGAAAAAATGTGGTTGGACTTATTTTGAATTTGGGACTCTATTTGTTCCAGAACTGCCCAATGCCCTGCCAGGAAAAGGGATTCAGTCTGGGAAAATATTCAAAACATGTTCTAACCATTTCCTCCAAGACCGAATTGTGAACAAAATTTTGAATATGGGCAAGAATTCTGTCAGTAAAAGAACTCAGTCCTGTCTATAGAATCTGTGCGTTGATTTGTGGGAACATTCAGCCTCTGACCCTATAAATCCTTGCCTGTAGTGAGAGAACCTAACGTCAACGAGCGGGGTCGGCCTTCTATACGACGAACTGTGATTTGTGGTATGTATATAGTGTTCAGCCTGGCACGTCGATTGCTATCGAGACCGCGAAGGAGAATAGCTTCCAACTTTTCAATTATGGTCAATCCCTCATCCTTCTTGTACCTACGTTTACCGACCCTTCCGGCGACGTGGAGGTCGCTGTTTATGGATAGAGATGTCGCTATTTAACGGCACGAAGATCTGCGCTTCCCAAGATGTCGGTTCCCCTCTACAGCACGATTGGAAGCTCCCCCATTCTCTGTTTCTTTCATTCCTGCCACTGAGAACGTGAACAACGTTTGGCTCAACGCCGCTATACTTCAATTGTCACCGCTTTAAAATTGTTAGCCAAGAGTGCTCGTGGTATGGAGGATCCCAAATATTGAGCGATCACCCTCCACCATTCCCTAGCTTGCGGGCGCAAGTATCTTTCGACGGCATTGGGTCGACGAAATGTGGGAAGACTTGGATTATTTGTTGACCGGACTATGGTCTTTGAGTAGTTGATAGGGATAGAATAGGCTTATGGCGCTTTCTCAAATACTAGTACCCTCGCTGTATCGTCATCGGTCCAGTTACTCTCATATTCCGAAAATGTAATAGGTCTTCCTTCATCTCAGGCTGATTGTCTTTCGTATACATAGGAGTGTGCTTTCGCGGGAGGAGCAATGGAGGGGTGCGAGCAAGCATCTTCGTGCGTGCGAGCAAATACCGTCCCTCCGCTCCTTCACTGTCAAACGCCCTTGTAATCCGGACATTGCTTGCAATTTTCGGTGACGTGAATGCTGGTCGCTTCCGTTCGAGAGAAGGCAGCGACTCTCGGATGTTTCGACTCCCCTGATGATTCGCTCATACCTACGTGCACTCATTTTTGAACATGCCCCTGAATCAATACGTCTAATCATTCGAGCTTGTCATAGTTTTTATTGAAAGTAAACCAAGGCTCGGGACGGTACGCAATCGGGTGTGCCCTGGATGCCACTATAATATCTAATTCGCATTCCTTCCTTTGATCTATCTTTACCGATTCCTTCATCTCGCTCGCTTTCCTTCCCCTCATCCCCTTCGAGCCCATTGGTCCTCTCGGCGTGAATCTTCGAGATTCAAGCGTTCCTAGAAGGCGGTAACATTGCAAAGGGATTTTGGTGGGATTGAATTGGTGACTGCTGTTCGTTTAGATGGAGAATCTGAACTCGATATCCAGCTGTATTTGAGTCGTAATGGCGTTTTGGATTGGTCCTGGACTTGGTTGTGAAGAACGATCGATTGACGAGATATAGTGCTATTCAAGTCGATTAAAGGTCTAAGAATTGGGGTAAAGGGTGAGTACACACCAGTTCACACGATTAATCCGAATCGGAAGATATGAAAGCTAAATCGTGATCGTTGTCACTCGATGCTCTGTCAAGCCTGATAACTACCATGCCCCTCCAAGAAAGATCAATCGAGAGTTCCAGGGGAGGGCGCGGAGTAATGTTCAATTCTTCCCATTTGAACTGAGCACGAGCCCCTATCCATTCTAATACCTATCGAGGCCTATTCAGATACTTTTATACCTCAGAGATTCAATAATTGACGTACGGTGAAAATCGAGATGCCTGTTATGAGGAGCTGAACGCTAAGATTAGCACCGTGACAAAACTGGAACTCCGGGTCGAAAGCACGTACCGAAGCAATAACAAACTCCTTTTCCTTTCTGGTTGAGAAAGCCTGTCGTCCCAGAATTCTTGGGAGCTGTATAGGTGTTTTCAGCTGGATGATACGATAAAGAATGAAACTCGGAAAGCATACGTGGGCAAGGATAGCGGTCGATGCGCGTTGCAGGTCATGTTGTAAGGCTTTGTACGCATGTTCAGTGAGCTGAAATGTGCGTGTTGGTTCAGTCACGATGAAATAAGGTATATCTTTCTCCAGCCAGAGTTGAATGCGGTAGTCAGAACATTCCACCGCCAGCGCCAATTGCTTGGTACACTCGGTGAGTAGATATGAGCTATCATCCAAGGGCTGCGGTTTCACCAGGAAGAGCATGCTGAAGAGCATAGAGCATAAGAAGGCGTGATAAGGCAGCCTGTCGACAAGCTGAGGTTGGCCCCCCTTGAATTGCCCGATTTCTTTGAGGAAGTCGCGGGCTTCCGACAGCTGAACGAATGACCGCCGATGGGCTTTGAAATATTGGCTCCCATAGTCGTGGGGTCGCCCTTCGGGCGTGCTGAAGATGGTGGAAAAGCAATAGTAGGACAGATGGAGATGAAATGAGGGTGGCACAAAGAACAATCCCGATCGGCTCTTGATGGTGAGGAAATCGCGGAGGGACGTATGACATAGCGTTATGTCACCTTCTTCGTCGATTCCTGGAACATGGATAATGGCTTGGAGGTTGAGCAGAACACGAATGACCTCGAACGCCTTAATGCCGAGAAGAGTCGATATCCCAACAATTGGGAGTGGCCGCAGGAGGAGTGCTATGGTGGAGATGATCTCCCGGGAATGGGGAAGATGTTGCGAACGGGCAAGGATTTGCGCGTACAGGTCATCAAGGCCGTTCATCTCCAGGGTCAGAGGGAGACGGTCCATTGGCGTCGTGGGATCTGCTTCGGTAGCTGGTTGAACGATGAATTTGAAAATCGTAGATGCAAGCACGAAGGATCCATTAATGTGCCTGTTTAGCTTGCCCATGTCCGATATTGTTGGCCAATTCCCATGTTCGTGAATGTAAGCCTGGATTACGGGATCCTGCTTCACTGCAATGCGAAACGAAGCCTGTAAAAATGCGTCAATGTCTTCGTCCGGCGAGTAATCGTCAAGGTTTCCAAGAAGAACCCCATCGGCCTTGAGGTGAGCGTGTATATGTTGTTCAACCCGACTGGCGATGAAAACTCGGAGAGGGATGGAAGGGTATCTCTTGAAGAAGTCTAGCATGTGGGTGATGAACTCTTCGATCCCCTGCTTATCCTCGCATTCGTCTAGACCGTCGATAACAATGAGGAAAGGCCCTTTGAGTAGTGTCGTAAGGATGAGTCCTCGTCTCACGGCAGCCTGGAACGGATGGTAGACCAACCGCTCCATCTGCGTGGTCAAGGATACACCCTGCGTCAGCAAACCGGGCTCCGTGTCAATGGCAGCTTCAATGAACGAGGCAGCGGAAGGCACCGCAGCCGCTAGCTGGCTTGCCAATGTCACCGCAAACCTGTTCATCCTACTCCTATCCCCCGCATTGCGGAAGAAGAAATAGCTTGCAAGCAAGCGCCCAGATCCGGCATAGATCTTGGCAATCTCCAGCGAGATAGCGGACTTGCCACTTCCCGCAAATCCGTGGAACCAGTAGACATGAGCAGTCGTCGTACTGCCCATTGGTACAATTCTCGTGTCAGCCCAACAGGTGATCGCCTTGATCGCGCCTCCCCTCGTTCCAGGAAAGCATGCCGAGTCNGGGGGGAGATGTCGTTCGATTCCGAGTGTGAGAGGCATCGGTAATCGGGTTAAGTCGAAGAACAAGGTCTAGAAGCGTGGATGTCACTATATGCATTATCTATATATTTCCAACGTCAGTACTGACCCTTCTCATTTAAAAGGTACTGATTTAAATTTCCGGCGATAAGGTTGACCGTTTGTTGTCCGAGTTGGAAACCGTGTGCGCCTGACAAGTTCTCAAACTGTATGGGTAGATATGACATTCAGGAGACGTGAGGGCGAGGGATCGGGTGTGGAAGGGAGATGTGGTAGGAAGGCAAGGGGTAGGCGCCTGCCCTGCCTCGCGCATTAGGTCCCCCGTGAGAGTGTCAACCTGCTACAGCACTGGGAAGCAGGTTCCCATCATGGTGCTAGAACCCCGAAGAAATCACGGTGCATCGAAGTAGAAAAATATCAAATGCTAACTCGAAGAAGACGATCGTCACAAAGAGGATTCATCTCAAATCATCCAACACGCCCAGCACATTCTACCCGACATTCCGTTCACATAGCGCACCCCGAGTTGTCGAGGTTCGATCTTCTGGTTTACCCTGACACCAATGCATAGCCCACTGGCACTTGCAATGGAAGTTGCGGCACTGGTTGACTCATGAACCTACTGTACCCCCGAGCCTTCCTCTCCCTTCCTCTCCCCCACTCTGGAGACCCTGGACATACTGGCTACAAGGGCAAGGTCATGGCTGGATAGCCCACGCTGAGAAGCGTGTACCTGCGGCTGGATAGCCACCCTACATGTCGCATANCCCCCGTAGTACGATGCCGAACCGGGATCGCCCTCGCCTTACAGCGAGCGAATAACGACCTAGGACATCGAACCTGATAGACGTCGAGCGTTGATTTAATCATCCACGCCTTATGTACGACGCTTGCTGTCTACAATACACGATTTTTTCGCCCTCCCACCCGCTACTCTGCCCTCATACCCTCAGAAGGCTGTAGAGTGTGCACCCCTCTCAACCCGCACCCGATCCTACGCATACCTGAGCAAAGGTCAGGGCTCGATAGCCCATGCTGGGAAGCGTGATCTGCATCCGGATAGCTGCCCTTCGCGTGCTGGATACCCTCATGTTATACAACATATTTCTGAGGCTGTATAGTGTATTCCCGATGGCGCCCTTGGGTCCGTGCGCCTGGTCTGTGCGCTGGGGCAAAATCTCGGGAACTGACCGATGCAAGTACTATGCCCGCTACTTTAGTATAGCGGGTCTTTAGTAGCCCCCCCCCCCCCCCCCCCCTACTTAACGCTTACCTCAGCATTTTTACTTTACACAACCCTCGAAGCCGGCTGCGCCGCAACGCCCGCTACTTGGAATCGGAAGGTCGTTCAACTATATAATGAAACATCAGAAAACATGATTACCACATCTACTATGAATGCACGGATGTTAGAAAGTAAGAAGNAAAAAAACATCAATCACTTGTATCATTGTACACCATGAATCAAATGTCTTCCTCTTCTACGTCCCCTAAGGCTGTCCATGAGTCCGAGTCTTCTATGAGTACTCACAAGTAGACCCATGGGAATACTCACAAAAACTCGGATCTGTGGGTCTGAGTCACTCGTGGGAAAATACTCATGAGGATCCAAGTATGGATTCTGAAGGCACAAGTACTTGCCACAAGTACCCATGAAAACCCATGAAAACCCATAATTTTCTCAGTAAAAGAAACACTTCATGCCACAATTTTTTGCAAATTTTTATGATTTTTTCCTGAATTATTACAGGCCAAATTGGATGAAAAAGAGTTAGTGGACAGCTATTTTCATGCCTCATGGTGCACAGGCACAACCTGATCAACCAGATGGGCTTGCCTACTATAGTAGGAAAGGGAAATGTGAATGGATAAGACCTAGTAGCACTAGTACTTGACTACAAAAGGCTGTACACATCTACAAAATTCCTGATTCAGATAGTGATTAGTTACAACTTGAGTACATAAAATTTTAGTCATGCTTGAGTATGTAGAGTCTTCATTATGGTTGAGTACATAGAGTCTTAGTTATGCTTAAACATGTAGAGTTGTTGCTAAAATTGGTGGCTACAATGAAAATCCCACCTTGCCTTGCTCTATAATCCAAATTTGTGCAAGTAGATTTTGTGAGTACTTGTGAGTAACTCATGAGTTACTTGTGTGGACTTGCTGTGTGAGTATACTTACAAACTCACAAGTACTTGAGCCATGAGTCCGAGTTACTTGTGGGAAAAAACTCATATGGATCCAAGTTTGAATTTTTAGAGCCCAAGTACTTGCATTGAGGATCCAAGTATACTCATGAGTGCACTCGTGGACAGCCTTAACGTCCCCCTCTTGCCTAGCCATTCGCTCTGGCACAACATCTCCATTCTGCACCTGTGGAACAGCAGCCAACTCTTTCTTTGCTACATAGTTTGTGATGTAGTACACCACTCTTAAAGTTCCAAGGCATTTTGACTCGGGTACTTTGTACCCATGTCCCAGGCGCCAAGCCAGTGAGCCTCCGTCTTCCCATCAGTTCTGCTGGTATATTCCATTGATGGTTTTCCATGGTGTCCTGTGTGCTGCAGGATGCATGTCAGTGCGCCTGCACGTGTCTCCCTCTTGTTCAGAGGTTTTTACTGTAGCGGTTCACCAGGTCAATTGTCAGTCACATGACAAAATGCAATGAAGCAAACGATTTGGTTGCAATGAAGTCAAAATGCCTCGGAAAAGTGCTGTGTGCTGAAGTGATTGTAACAGCGAGACCACTAAAACACCAACACCACACACCACCCAACTGAATAAGTTGAGCCATGTGAGATCCTTAAGTCAATGCCTTGTAATGTAGTCAAGCTGCATGAAATCAAGTGCGAGTCATGGGGGTAGTAGTGAGTATTAAGAATTAGTTAGATTCTTCTCTGCTAAAACTGGGGGTTTGAAGTGTGTAACACTTCTCAACTCGGATATCTTTGTCTTTTCCTTTAGCAAATATCACGCTGCACAAGATAAAGTCACAAATCCAGTCAATTGCAAACACAAAGTAACACAAATAAAAACAGCAGTAATTCTCTAGGGAAAACTATGCTATGAGAGTCCAATATATATACTATCTGGAGCCACATGATCACCGGAGCTTGGTAAATAGGTGTACACGAGATTTATAGATAAAAGAGTCCAGGCCCCAGCTAGAGAGAGAGATAAAGAGATAAAAAAAGGGTATGGGATATGCCAAGGTGCCACCACACCACTCCTGTGCGCGCACCATGACTATTGATAGATGCCTTTTGCCTTTTCTGGCCTGCCAAATGATCTGCCGAAGTTGATTGAGGGTGGTCGGTCTACGGTTATACCAACCGCCGCCTTGGTGTGCCCTTGCTGGAGCCACGTGAGGAGTTGGACCTCTGTCAATTGAGTAGTGTCGTCTTGGCAAATTACTGGTGACCGCCTCTCAGTTATCTCTTTTCACAAATGACCTTTTCCTTTCAGTGTATTTTGAGCTCCCTTGTCATGCCATGGCAGCCATTGTGCTGTTTGATGTGCTGGACCCTTGCTGTGCATCCTTCTGTGTGCTTAGGAATCTAACCCTACCGCTCTAGCACTGAATATACTTGATTAATGTGAGGCCGTGCAAGAGGTAAGGTACCAGTAGTGCTTAGGAAACCTCCTCCGTTGCCCAGTGGTGAAACCAGGTTGTTCTGCTGCAGGGTAGGCCATTTAGCTAGACACAACTGTGTATTGAATTAATGACTGGTTATTCAATAAAACTGGTATTTATTTGCAAAAAAGCAAACATGGTCGTATCAGCACAGCAACGGCCCATACCTCTATGTAACACAAGGTGATGATGACCATGTAATAGTAGAAAAAATGTAAAAAAAATGCAAAGATTATTGGGTTTTATTTTTGCATGTTTTTCACCAAAACATTTCCAGAACATGCACACTCACATGTATCCAAGCGAAAACATGCAAAAAGTCTGCCTCTATTATGCCCCTAGGTAAATCATATGTACTCATATCCATGTATTTAGTGTGATTTCTAGCAAAAAACTTTGAGGTAACAGAAATTGCAAGTTTCCTCCATGAGTTCACCATGTTTTGTTGCCACTCATGCTAAAGACTCTCATAAAAAATGCTAAAATGACAGAGCAATCATGTAGATCCCTTTAAGGAGATTATATCTGTGCTTGAGTATGCTCCCGTCATGATCTTCTGAGAAACACAAAGAAGATATACCTACCTATGTGTTCTGATTGTGCTTTCACCATGATTTTTGAACAATCACATCAAAGATTTTCAAATAACACGCTGAGATCACAGAGAACTCACATAAATCTTAGAAAATCTCTCATAGCAGCACCCATCTATATTACCTACATGTTTCATAGCAAGACATTGTGAAAACATGCAAGTGCATCCATGAACCGTGTTTCTCTGCATGTTTTTCCCTAGGAAATGGTCAGAAAATGTGATTACAGTTTTCGAGCTTACTACAGATGGTTCCACTCCCAATGGCATATTCATCTTTCTCTCCACAATGCAGTTTGACACCACAAACTTGACATCAGGTTGAGGAGCAGTAGCCAATAGCGGCAATCGGAGTCTGACAGCCTGAGCGGAGAACAAATCCAACTCTTCAGGGCCAATGGCAGGCACATTCATTCTGAGGGCGAGGCCTCTGAGTTTTTTCAGAGCTTGAAATCACCAATGGATGCTGCCACTAGCCACCTGGGAGTGGGCCACTGACTGGCCCTCAAAATACCGTCATCAAAGACCAACTGACCTTTGCGCCGGCTCAACCTTGCACTTCCGGCTCTAAATTGAGTGCGCTGAACCAGCGGCGCGGACCCAGATTGGATGCTAGGGCCATTTGCTCCAAACACCATGTGTAAGAGCCCTCCCTCTGTAGTGCGACTAATCCTGGCAACAGAGGCAAGACATTCGCAAATTTCTCAACTGAAATTGATCTATTCTGACATGGAGACTTCTCTCACAGTGCCAGTTGAATTGATCTATCCAAAGCAGAGAACTTCAAATCTATTGAATTTATCAAATCTGTCGAATTTGTCAAATCACTGTTTCTTTACATCTGATTGGTGTCTGAGGCCTTGTTCCAGTGCATTGGCCAGTTTTTGTGCCAACTCATGCACCAGCTGAACCAGGGTGCAATGAACTGAGCTGCGACACCCGCACTAGCGTCACCATGTTTTTAGAGAGGACAGTGGGGATGGAGGGAAGAAGTGGGACGGGGACCAAGGAGCAAGATGCATGGCTGGCGGGATGAAAGGGCATATCTGAATTTTCAAGGGGAGACTGGTTCTGAGTCCAATTCCTGAGCACCGCCAGTCTCCTGTACAATCCCAGCTCCGTATCCTGCACACCTCAACCATTGCACATATTTCAGGCTGAAAGACATGCAAGTGCGACCATTGGATGGTACGCCCCTATGTATGCATATCATTATTTCCTACTCGTAAGTATCCTCACTGGACATCATCTCCACCGGCTCACGGTGTGACCCACTTCTCGTGTGGTCCGTCCATTGGCCAGAAAATGCACAGTGAAGTGGCACCCTGACATCTTGTGGCACAAAGGGGACATTGAGATCACTAGCAACCTGCAAATTCTCCCCCCTGTATGCACATGTCCTGTTGAGTGAGGAAGGAACAGATGCCAGTGTGCAAGGGAGGGTGTGGCAAGTAGACGCCAGAATGACCCACAAAAACTTTCTGGCCAGACAATTACAAGAGGATCGAGGACTGGGAGGGCCCGGGGCAATAGAGGGCAATCATATGGTACAAGTGAATATTGCTTGAGCATAGTTTGGGGGATCTTCAAGCACCATGCATTGGAGAGCTCTGACTAGCTGGCCAAGGGACTGTTGAGAGTCGCACAAATTGAGTTGAGCAATTGAACATGTTGTATGCCATACATATAGAGCTGATATACGAGTAGGAGAGGAAGAGGTATGTTGGGAGAGACAAGAGGTGAATGACCTTTCACTGCCATAATTCAAAAGACTCATCAGTAAGTCAATACCTTATATTGCAATGCCATGTAGTAGCTCCCTGTTCGCCCATTCATACCATCATCACATCAATTTAGACATGACGATAGACCTGACGCTTTTGTAGGAATTGAGGGACGACGCTGAAGTGATCTAGAACGGCGAGACTACTAACACACAAACTAACACCTAACACTAACTCCAAGTCAAGCCGTGTGAGGTAAGTAGTATGTATAAACCTTTTGTACAAAATCGGGGGTGCGAGTATGGGGGGTAGTGTAGAGTATTAAGAATTTACAAGTTCTCTCTCTTGTGCACACTAGTTCCAAGTAATCACACAGTTAACCCTAAGGTTACTTCTTTATAGCTTTGATCTTTCCTTTTCTTAGTATCACGCCACGTGAGATAAAAGTCACAAAACTGGTCGATTGCAAACGCAAAGTAAACACCAATAAAACAGCAGTAATTCTCTGGGGAAAAACTATGCTAAGAGAGTCCACTATATGTATATACTATCTGGAGCCGTGCGATCACCAGAACATGGTAAATAGGTGTACACAAGATTTATAAATAAATAAAGTCCAGGCCCCAGCTAGAGAGAGAGATAGAGAGATAAAAAGAGGGTATTGGATACACCAAGGTGCTGCCGCGCCACTCCTGCGCTCGCGCCGTGACTATTAATAGATTCTTGTTGCCTTTCCTAGTATGCCGAGCAATATGCCGAAGTTGATCAAGGGTGGTCAGGCTACGGTTATTCCAACCGCCGCCTTGGTGTGCCTATGCTCGAGCTGCATGAGGAGGAGTCGGACCTCTGTCAATTGAATAGATTTATCTTGGCAAGTCCCTGGTGACCGCCCTTTGGGTTATCTCTTTCCGTGAACAACTTTCCTTTCAGAGTACTTTTGAGCTCCTTTCTTGTGCCGCGCCAGCCATCATGCCATCTGATGTGCTGAAACCTTGCTGCGCATCTCTTTATGTGCTTAGGGACTCGCCCCACTGCTCTAGCACTGAATATACTCGATTAATCTGAGGCCGCGTGAGAGGGTAGGTACCTTTAGTGCTTAGGAAACCACCTCTATTGCTTTAGTAGTAAAATTGAGCCTTTCAGCTGCAGGGTAGGCTGTTTGATCTGAAGCGGCGCCAACCGGCTAGCTTACTAAACCCTAATCTTGGGTATATGGCGGGCATGCCTCTAAGTCGGCAGTCCTCGAGTAGACTCCAACTCTTGTGAACCCAAGAGTAGTGTACTCTTTTGTTATCCTTCGTGCCACGCGAGTCATCTTAAGACTGGAAGGGTATTGTAACGTAGAGATTAAATAGACACGACTGTTAATTGAATCATGAACAATATTCAATAAAATGGTTATTTATTTGCGAAAAAGCGAACACGGTCGTATCAACGGGATGGGAAGAGTTTCACATCAGAGGAAAAGAAAATCATATACTTACAACAGGCTTTAGGGGAACCGGATATTGACCAGAGGGATAGGGAAACCTTTGAGCTTTATCTGAGTTCTATTTCAGAGGAATCAGGGATTTATTCACAGGAACAACCTTCGGGAAATCCGAAGGCTCAGGAGGCGAAAATAAAAGGGGTGTTGACTGGCAAGAAGTACAAACTGGTTGACAAGAAAGTCAGACCTGTGTATGGTACCCTTCCAGAAGAATTTCGCATAGTGCAGAGTATTACCGGTGACCCTCTAGAAGGGATGCCAACACTATCTCCGATGCCGCCTGCGTTTTCACCTAAGGGACGGTACACTCAAGAAAGGATGGAAGGGTTCAACAAGGCGCACCAAGACTTCTGGTGGCCGGAGGAAAGAAAGGTCATGCACCATCTTATGGCTGAGCAGAACGAGGCATTCACTTGGACTGAGACGGAGAGAGGAAAACTTAGGGAAGATTTCTTCAAGCCGGTGCAAATCGCCACTGTTCCTCACACACCCTGGGTTCAAGGGAACGGACCCATCGCGCCGTTTCTATTCAAGCCGGTCTGTGAACAGATTAGGAGCAAGATAGAGGCGGGAGTGTACGAACCTTCGAGTTCTTCATATCACAGCAGGTGGTTCTGCGTACTGAAGAAAGATGGGAAGAGTCTACGAATCGTACATAGCCTCGAGCTGCTCAACGCGGTTACGATCACGCATTCCAGACTGCCTCCCAACACTGAGGAATTGGCAAGCCGCTTTGCAGGACGCTCATGCGGCACGACCATGGACTTATATGTAGGCTATGATGAACGGGTACTGGACGAACGATCTCGAGATTTGACAACTTTCCAGACGCCGTTTGGTGCTATGCAACTTGTCACACTACCTATGGGGTGGACCAATTCGGTCCCCATCTTCCATGAGGATATCACCGCTATTCTACAACCTGAGATTCCGCACATTACGGAGCCTTTTGTCAACGACGTCCCTGTCAAAGGACCTCTGACACGGTATGAGTTACCTGGTGGGGGATACGAGACTATACCTGAAAATCCAGGCATACGGCGGTTTGTATGGGAACACATTCAGGATGTCAACAGGGTCATCCAAAGGATGAAGTACTGTGGAGGCACCTTCTCAGGGAAGAAGACTTGTCTATGCATGCCCGAATTTACGGTAGTAGGGCACCAAGTGTCTTACGAAGGACGGAAACCCACTCCGGAACGAGTCGGGGTTATCTCTCGATGGGGGCGTTGTCAAGACGTGTCTGATGTTTGTGCTTTCCTGGGGACAGTTGGGACCTTCAGGGTTTTTATCCCCAACTATGCTTCCAGAGCAGAGCCTATCCAAAAGCTGACTAGGAAATCAGTTCAATGGGAGTGGGGCGAAGAACAAGACAAGACTATGGCAGACCTTAGAAAAGCGGTAGAGGAAGCTCCCATCCTCCACCATCTATAACCTGACATACTCGCACTCATCTTATGGCCCACAACTTGAAAACAATGCCAAGCCCACTAATTTTTCATGCCAGCGACATCGGGGCAATTACCCTTCAAACGGCTCTCGTCTTTCCTTCGTCCTCGAGCACCTATTCATACTGGTGCAGAGGAACGAGGGACTACGAGGTCCCAGAGCTCTCTGCCAGTGTCAACGCCGATCAAAACTCAAGCCCTTAACACCAAATCTCCCTCGAAATCTGGCAGACTCTTGCAAGATCCTTGCAAATTAAGAAGGGGGGATCCGAACGAATCTCCTTGCTCAGAAGAGCGAAATTTGCCGTCATCGCAGCAGAATGAGCTGACATCGAATAAAGGTGCATAACCAATGCGCGAAAGGGATTAAATTAAAGTTACTAAATTCATCGCAATACCTCTAGGCCTTTGCGGAGGATGTGCCATCCAATTTGCGAGTCGGCAAGGGGAGGAGCTGAACGCGTATAGTGGCCCAGCGAACGTCTCGCCGGCTATTAGTAAAAGCGCAGCCGCACCCACAACCTCATTCCTACCGAATGTGCACCAAGATCGAGTTCTGAGTCTACAAAGGGGACAGGCATATCCCTAAACTCCGACTCTGACGGTGCTCGAACACAGAAGTCCCTCCCAACGTACAAAGACCAATTTACGTCCTGTGCGAAGGTCGTCCAATACGTCCAGTAGCGATCGAGGACGTCGGTCTCTTCAAAAAGACCGAGCTTCACCCATTCCGAGCAGTCTATTACGTCGAGTCCAACTGCCAGTGAGATACGTGGTCAGTGACGGTATTATCTGCGGAGATATGGATCCACTCACGAGCTTGACTCATTCGAGCGGCCATCCTGGTAAGGGGGAACGAGTGTCAGAAGCGGCTAGTACTATCATGCCGGAAAGAAAGCTCGTACCAAAATACATAAACCCGAGCGTTTGGTCGCCCTGAGATAAATGGAAAGTGGCGATGATAGCGAGGGCATTTGCAGAGCAGAGGTTGGGCTTAGAGCACTCAGCCTCGATATGTTTCTTGGCCTCTGCAAAATATTGCCGAGCCCTAGTCCCGAACAGCGGGGTCGTCTAAGAAGGACAGACCTAGCGCAAGGAGAGCGTTGTGCAGCATCAGTAAGTAGTGGGTCGTCTTTGGTGGTGTCTGTCCTTTGGGTACGCTCAGTGCCCTGACCATGTCGCGCAGGAAGAAGGGGGACCACCCTTAAGCACCATGACGTCAGGAACTTGAACAAGAGATCAAGTGCCCTGATAGGACGTATTAGGAAGCTGTGGGAATGAAGTGCTGTTGAGCTCACTTGTCGTGCCCCCTACGGTCCAGAGGTACCGCATTTGGAAGATATCTCGCCCAGTCCAAATCGGCATTGTAGTGAGATTCGTCCACACCGTCGAGGAGAAGAACATAGGTCTCGTCTGGGTTCTCCATGATGGCCGGGAATCGCGGAGGGATGTTTTGGATGTTGATAGGACGGAATCGGAAGACCGACGTACTACCAGTCGCATATCGATCCTTCTTCGTCCCAGCACTACTGCTGGCGTAAAAGGGACGGGGAATGCACACTCTAGCCCTTCCCCCGTTCCAGTTGCAACAGATCTCGTGGCGAAGGGAGCTCCATTGTTCTGGAGACGTCTGCGCAAACCACGAAGGCGAGACTCTCAGCGGGTCGTACTGGTCATGCCACCTGCCTCAGAACGCAATACGAAGACTCGGCTACACCCAGAGCCCAGGGAAGAGCTTACATCGAGTGAAGGTACGCGCACTGCAAGGCAATTGCCTGAGCAATGACTAACAACACAATTTCTCCAGGATCTTGTGATAGACGCGCCGTGCGATCGACCTGTGATTTAGAAGATGCCCTCAGTGAAATCGCAATTCCAAAGGACGTTTCGCCAAATCTGACTGTCGTTGCTGCTACAGCCACGACACTGACCTCGCTCTTTCCCAATGCGCAGCAGTTCGGCATAGGGCATTTCAAAAACATCCAAGCGACAAATGTGACGTTCAATACTATTTCAACTGCAGCTCCAGAGACTCGCCGTAGTGTTGGCCTTGACGAGGAAGCTACGTCGACTCAAAATATTTGTCTTTGTAACTAACGAATCGCTGATACTTTGGCTCGGAACCACAGATCGAAGTGCCCCGGTACTTCCAGAAGGACACACGGAAGCTATCGTGGGGGGAGGGGCCTCAAGCGCCGCATCCAAATTGCAGCGCGGCTTAGCCAACATGGAACTGGGGCGCTTGAATACAGCAATTGCCCCCGTAGAGCTGAAATTAGAATTAGAGACACTTCAACAGCATCTCCTGTTCCTTTTTTTTTTTTTWACACCTCACAGCCCTTGGCTGTGTGAGGTCAGGCAGTGATTGATCCTTTGATGTGAGTAAAGTGCCGTGGTTCGGTCGTCAAATTGTCCCAATTCACATTTCTTCTTTTCCTTCTGTTATTCTCGCTGCAGGGGGAATACATATCACTAAACAGCTAGTGTGCACGCCGTACTGCCAGGATGTATCTTACAGAGAGATTTGTTGGACACAATATGCGTCAAAACAAAAAACGACATTCAGCGGAAGGACAAGAAGCCAGCTTATCTCAAAGTCGCAATGTCAGGACTATTGAGCTGGTAGCTGGATTACTAGTAGCGGACACTGGCAGCTGGGCTGACGTTCTGACCGCGTCTAGAAACAAGCATGCGACCGTCATGGAAACAAGTAGGCATTTTACTTGCATACACAAAGCTTCAAGTCTATGGGCACTAACACTAGACCTCTACCGTCGAGATAATACGAGAGTTCTGAGTCCCGACTTCTTATACCCAGCCGATTCCACTTGTGAGTAAAAGAGATCATGAGCTCAAGGGAGTTCTGGAAAGTATTGAAACCGACTTCAGCCGTATACGGCTTATCCTTGAACACACTCGAACTGCCAGGCAGTCGCCATCTCCTGCAATGTTTAAACACTGTGAATCAGTGCGGTGGTGCGTAACGCTCTGTAATTCGTATATGCGCTCCATCGACCTACTGCCTGTGATAGATGGGGATGAGAAATGTGAGACCCAGGAGAGGCGGTGGCGAGATGTGGACTCAGGGGTCTGGAACGTTCCTTCAATCAATTTCAAGCTCCACTCAGAACAGGGCGCTAAATGTCGATCGCATAATTTTATGCGTTGGTAGTCCTGTTCAAAATGTCCCTACAACGTAAGAGAGGCTTCCAAATAGCAAATTCTCCCATTTTTTGAATAGTAGTTTTAGGCTTGAACGCGAAGTTTCATGGCAGAGGGTCATATCTGCCCTGTATTCGACAAGCGCTCGTTCCCATGACTTATCAATGTGGCCGAAAGGCCGTGAGCGTGTGTACCGCAATCCACCAAAAGTGGCCAAATTTACAGCTTTACCCGGATACAATATGCTTCCCCAGAATCGCCCTCCCCTCCTCGACGCTACCAACCTCCCACGATCGACATGGCCACCACCCCAAGACGAACACCGTTTAAACGCTTCTCGACTTTCCTTCGTTCCAAGGCAGGCGACGTTAATGTAGAGGAAGTAGCAGTCCCACAGATCCAGGCCCCTAATCCATTGCCCAGGGTACTCGACCCGAGGGCGATGTCAAGGTCGAGCCAATTCTTGCGGAACCTGCGAAAACCACAAAGACCAGCTGCACCTATCACATCAGAAGGACTAGCCGAAATCATTCCGGCCCTAGGGGAAGCGTCAAAATCGAGGAATGGTACGCAACAGGCTTTACACGAAATATCAATGAAGGATGTGCTGACATATTCAACAAGCATCGACCCTTCATGGCTCTGGAAAGGAGCGAGCTGTCCAAGACCCCAGCTCGAGTGCGTCCTCAGCGAATACCCCACCGACTACAAGTGCCGCGTCTTCGTTCTTTCCTCAAGCGCACCATTTTAGCATAGACCGCTACACCTACATCCACACGAATAATGTCACATTCCATACCGCAAGAGGAGTAGCAGAGGCTCGCAACACGGGCGAGGAAGGTATGTCTATTGAGGATAAATGACAAGGGAAGAATTGAATTATCAATAATCTGATTCTGAACTACAGGTCGAAGCTTCCTGCTACAAGGACAAAACGTCCATGAAGAGCTCACGGTCCAGCCCGCCGTACCTTTACAACATACCACCGCAAGAAGCAGAACGCAGTCCTTAGAATCTACAGTGCTCAGGCGGGGACAAATGATACTCGCACGAGAGACTCATAGTTTTCATTTAACAGCGTATCACGATTTGCAGGGAGCGCAGTGGGGGCCTTTCCGCCTTTTTTTTTTTTTGCTNAGGCGTCTCCATTAAATAGCGTCGGTAAACCAAGAGATCCCAAATCGAACATCCATCGGGAGAAATCGACCCTGACTCGGATGTTTCCGAATACCGGCACGTAGTCATCAGTAAACGTAAGCTTTACAGCTAACTGCAAAATAGACCAGATCACAGTTTCTTCCGTTTTTGATATTTGTTTAGTTGTGGAGCAGTGGCGCATCCGACCAAACACTCAAATAGGGCGTAGAGAATGTGGAATGGCTGTCTGTTGACCTGGTCATTGGAATGTTGAACGGTCAGTTCGCCAAATTCGGTAAGGCACACAGACCATGTTTGTTTCTACAGCTCCAAAACTAAACAAATATCAAAAGCGAAAGAAAATGAGATCTGGTCTATCGTTTTGCAGTTAGCTGTAAATTTTGGGCTTTTTGTCACTTGTAGACTTTTTCCGGCCGTTGCCCTGCCAAAATTGGCCTAGCTTTTTGCTAAAACCGACGTGAACTTATCAGCTTTGAGATGTTGGGGTTTATGGGCTGGATTGAAATGAGTCAGACTGAAGGGGGGTAAAAGCATGCGAACTCCCCCACATATAAGTAGGATTGATGGTTCCGAAAAAGGAAAGCCACTTGAAAGAGGATGCTTCCCGATGGATTTCCGAGTTCCAGATGACCTCCTCGTGTCTACAGCATTTATATTAGCGCTGTGTTAGACGCCCAGATCTGGATCTCGAAAGAGATAAGCCCGTCGATCTATCTCGGGCATATGCAAATGGCTGTGAATGGCCATTCCCTATCAAGGAAGCTGTTGAACGGCCTGGTTGCCGTGGAATGGTGGATGTAGCGTTGCAACCGTGGGTTGCGGCGCATGCAACTAATGGATGTGAATTGTGGTTAATTTCCGACCGCAACTTCACCTATTCCAGTTCCACCGGCTCTGGTCCAACAAAACCGATTATAATTGCCTCTTTGAACAACCATAAGACCTGGAGTCTGCCTCACAGCAGCCCTCGATCAAGACATTAATCCGGGGGTACCTGATAACAAACACTGCGGTATTTTAGCTTGCTGCAGAGACAATTGCCTGTGATATCCCGGAAACAGTGACGTGTATGAGCGTCCGACAGCCTGCTTTTCAAGGACGTCTTCACCAAATCCAGTGTGAGGCTTGGGATTCGGTGCGATTGCGATAAGCCGTATACGTTCCCACTAGTCAAATTCATATGCTCAAAAACAGCTGGAGTCTGATCATTTGATATGACTCTTTAGATATCGAGCGAAGTTGGGGAGAGATGAAATTAGTGTTTCATTTATTCTTCCTTCTTTTCTTGTTCACTTTCGGACTGGCCTGTTTTGTCTTTGGCGAAACTGTACGCTGCGCGTGCGACGCACGAGCGCATGTGCAAGGTACTGCGACCCCACAATTATGATTTGCCCCATCTTACCCTGGTCACTTGGGTCTGGACTTCACAAGTATCACTGGCAGGCTAATGCATCCGAGCCTTGGGTTTAAGCCTCCTGCTAACTTTCGCACCTGCGTGTAAAAAAAAGAGTGTGGCCTTGGACTGTTGAAGCTGAGATTACACAGCCCTAATCATTGGGTAATTGGGAGCAACCAGACACAAAGGTGACACGCCTTAGCACATGCCACTCTTGACCCGTTGCGCTGTAGCTCCAATAAGTGCTAATGCAGCCGCTTCAGACTAGCAAATGAAAGAGGCTCATTCTTAACTTGGATAAACCTTCTATCAAGGCACCACTGGAATTTTCTTCGCTGAAGGATCGCATCTCAGTGAAAAGCTGATGGATTACGTTAGATGAATGAAAAGCATTTCCAACTCCGCACGATACCAGCGCTAAACACCAGGAGCACAAATTTGCGTTAGATCAACCTTAATTACTACCACGCCCTCACAGCACTGGAGCGATTATCTTTTGTAAACGAGGATAATTGGAATATTGAGTCGACTGAGCTTTAGAAGTAGAAGCAAACCTCGAGATACAGAGGACCTACCTGTACTCCCTTCGACAAGCGCCCGTTACCCACGGGGCCACAACGTGGCTAGATGCTGTGAAAATAGCAGTTTAATGTATCAAAAAATCGCTTTACAGCTTTCTCTTCCCACCTTTCTGCCAGCTACATGCTTCTCAGTGAATCGCCCTGACCATCCTCAACAATCTGCTAGGCCAACACTCCCGCTCGATATGGCCACCACATCCGAGAGGCCGACACCACTCAGACGATTCTCGACTTTCCTTCGTCCCAGATCACAAGCTGTTAGTTTGGATGAGACGGATGGTCCGAAAACCGACATTGGACAAGTGCCCAGTGCACAAAATGCATCGAGCGTGCTTCCATCGCTCTTCAAGCGGGGCTGGGGCAAAACACGACGGCGGGACACCCAGCAGCTCACATCGGTCGCGTCTCCCGTCTCCGATGAACAAAGGCGCCCATCTTCAGTGCATAATGAGCACAGGGACCAATCTGTACTGGGTACAGGTACGTGTGACCTGACAACTTAGAGGCTGCCATAGTTGAAGAATTGGATTCTCTAGCTTGCGATGAAGAACGCACTGTCCCATTTTCTAGTCGGGAAGAGCTCAGTACGGTTACTGCTCTCACACAGATCGTCTCGCCAGCTCCAGCGAGTACCGGCTCAGCCACGAGCTCGTTGTTCTCGAACGCCCGTCACTTCAGCATAGACCGGTTCACTCATCTCCAAGCGACAAATGTCACTCTCAGTACTGCAAGTCTAGTAGCGGAGGCTCGCGAAGGTGTGTTTATTTCAAATTGATCATCCTCGTAAAAACCGAATTTCTAATAATCGGTTATGTCGCTATAGATCGAAGTGTCCTCCGACTTCAAATGGGACACCACGAGCTTGTGCTACGACCGTCAATGGCTTCGCGGATCCAGGGCCATGGCACATCCATACAAGGCGCCCGTACCGACACAGTGGTACCAGGATCATTAACCTTGGCCAGTCATACGGCAGTCACCCAAGGAGAGCTGAACTTAAATACACCTGTACTTGTACAACAGCTATATGGTAGAGCTGCACTGCAGCATGCCGCAATCTTCTCTTTTTTTTTTTTTTCCAACCCGCGCTTTGTCGCGCCGAATGAATGGTAAGGCACTTTACTGAGCTTTACCGCTCAATCGTTTTCCCGACAGCGCTTTACCATTCAATCGTTTTCCCGACAGCACTTTACCGTTCAATCGTTTCCCTGGCAGTGCTTTACCGTTCAATCGTTTCCCCGAAGTGCTTTACCTTCCAATCGTTAATCCATAAACGCTTTACCGCTCTACCGGTAACCAGTCTATTCTTGTACTGATGGCGAGGCTAGATGCTGAGGGCTGGTCTGAGTCTTCTTGAATAGCGCTTGGGGTGTCAAGTGAAGGCGGTGAGCATGCTTCATCTAACTGGAGAGTGGAGAAGGAGGTGCATGCGCGACTTAGATTCATCGATGAATCGAATAGAACGAATTTCATGCAGAGTACTCAAAGCCTCGAGTCTACTGATGAACGCTAACACTATCGCAGTCTGCCCATCCGACATAGGATGCATTGTTTTTACGTCCTCGTATATACAACTAGTAAACAACTGGGATGGAACGATTATGCGTTACAATTTACCTGGAAGCCCTAGGCATTATATCATGTTTGAGGAGCATGCCTGTACAAGAGCACCATCAATCAAAGTGCGTTCCCCTCTTGGGGTCCGCTTTCCTCTTCTCCGCTTCTTTCTTCGCCTTGCGTTCAGGACGAACGACGATCACGGGTACAGGGGAGTGCGAGAGGCAGTACCTGGCATTATATTAGCGTAGGAATAAACGAGGGTCAGCGTTGCTCCACGAAAAGAGGGAAGGACACTGACTTGCTAACACTACCGATGCCTCCCAAACCCATGCTCATGGCCATTAGCCCGCGTTTGCCGCGCGTACCGACGACGAGTGAGTCAGGGCGGTAGAGCGCGATGAGACGGTCGATGGTATCGGTGATTTTGCCTGGTATGTATTCCAGGATGAGGGATAACTGCGGATTTGAACAAAGGTCAAAGATAAGCGGAATCACGAAAGATAAGATAACGCACCTTCCTGTCCGGATCAGCCTCAGCGCTTTTCGCCTGAATGACCTTCATGAACTCTCTAGCATCCTCCCTCAAGATATCGTGGTCTTTCTCCAAGACCTCCTCGTCGACACCCCTAAATATAATAACCTCGTCGCCATCCTGAACTAAACTCTCCAGGCACCAGTCCAAGGCCTCCACGCCACTCTCGTCGGGGCTTGCGGCGCATAGATAAACCCGAGTGTTCCGAGTCCTTTTGTAACCAGCCGACTTCACTTGCAAAGTGAAAGAAAACATGGACGCAAGGGGGTTCTCAAACGTGTCGAAACTGACTTTCGGCGTGTACGGCATTTCCTTGATAGTACTGGCATTGGTCGTCGCCGTCCATGGTTCGTCCGAGGATGAGTGGCGGCTATGAGCGCAAAACTCGGTGTGGTGGTGCATGGCGCTCTGTAAAGGGGCGCCATCGGGGCCAACGGCGGGTGGTAGGTGGAGGTGGGGGGACGTGGGGGTCTGGGTGAGGCGGTGGCGGAGCCTGTCAGACCCTGAGGCCGGCACAACCTTCCTACTGCCAAGACGACCGTTTTACCCTGCGCTACGTGCAAGGCTACGTCTCACGCGACAGCCGATTGCTTTCAGCCTGGGGGTGCGATGGAAGGAAAGGCCAGCGAGGTTTTGGAAAGGCGGAAGGCGGAGAGGGCTGCTCGGCGTAGTGCTGCAAAGAGCCAGCCCACCCAGACTGCGAATGTTGTTGTGCCGGCGGCTACCGCTTCCATTCCCCCAACCCCCCCCTGTTGCCCTTCCCCCTGCGGCGTTTGCTGCTCCTCAGGCCATGCCTCCTCCCCTCCCTCCTTCTKGGGGTGACCCTGTTATTACTACGACCATGATGTCCGCTGCCGCGATCCCCAATACTACCGTTTTTGACCTCTACCCCCCCTTTGCCTTTGTTTCGTACCACCTTGAGCAAGCCGCATTCCCATCCGGATCGTATTCTGCCGAGGACGCATCTTCCCAGTTCAACATGCTCCTGGATTCGGGATGCTCTTCTCATATGGTGAAGGACCGATCCCTTTTTTGGGATTTCAATGACTCGGATGCGTCTCGGGTGACGGTGAGGACGGCTAATTGTGGCGAGTTTGTGACCCATGGTCGGGGCACCGTGAAATTTGAGGTGCGCATTGGGGAGAAAAATGTGACTCTGTGCCTACGCGACTGCCTGTATTCGCCGGAGCTTCCTATCAACCTGATGTCGGTCGGTGCGGTGGCTGAGAAGGGGGTTGACGTTGTGTATTCGATGGGCACCTGTCGCTTGGTTTTCCCGAGGGCCCATCCGGAGCTTGGTGGCTGCACCCTTCACACTACAATGATGGGTAGACTTGCCTTTATGTGGTGCCGATTCCTCTACCCGCCTGCCCTTTCCTTCCCTATCCCTGTCATAGAGCAGCTGGCATTACTGGTACTTCCTTCCCCCGCTACTTGGCACCGTCGCTGTGTTCATGCAGGAATGGAGGCAGTGAAGGAGATGCTCACCAGGAATTATGTTGTAGGCGCTGCGTATAAGGGGAAGTTCCCCACCGAGCCTTGCCCGTCTTGTGTTGTTGGAAAGAGACCGCAGCGGCCATATGAAAGTCACCAACACCGTGCCCAAGAGCTCCTTGAGCTCATTCATGTCGATATCGGTGGCCCCTTCCCGGTTATGTCCCCGGACAAGAAGAGGTATTTTGTGATTTTTCTCGACGACGCTTTGAACTATGCCGTCATTGGACTGCTATCCTCTCGTGAGGGGGAGGAGGTGCTTGCGTACTATCGATCGAGGGTGGAGGGTGCGTTGGAGCTGGCGGCGAGCCGTGGGGGTGTTGCGAGGAGGATCCGCTCTATGCGGTTTGATGGTGCGGGCGAGCTATCGAAGGGCGTATTTGGTGACTACGTCTGTACGAAGGGTGTTGCCTGTCAGGTCATGATTGCGTATGCCCACGCCCAGAATGGCAAGGCCAAGAGATATGTCAGGACGGTGGAGGACTCCATTCAGACGATGCAGGCGGATAGTGACTTACCTGAGTCGGAGTGGGCTGACGCTGCACACTCGGCGGTTTTCGTTCGGAATCGACTCCCGACCTCTACCCTGGCACGCGACATGACTCCCTACAAGGCATTTTATGGCGTCAAGCCTGACGTGTCTCTGTTCCGCGTGTGGGGATGCCTTTGTTTCCCCATCATTCCGCCCGAGCTTAGGAAGAAGAATGATCCACGCCGGTACCCTGCGATATTTATTGGATACAGAGAAGGTACTCTGGGATGGCGAGTGATGAGCCTCGATGGCAAGAGGACAACGACCCGGGATGCGATCTTCTATGAGCATGTTCCTGGTAAGCTTCGTTCTCCAAATTCCTCCTCTTTGATTCCACAGATTACTCGACAACTCCTTAATGATATTCCTCCTAATTCTCATGACCCTTCCGTTCTTCCCTTTTTGTCTGATAATTCTGCTCCCGCTACTCGCTCTCGGGTGGACGATGCTATTCGTCGTCGTGATGAGCGCCTCGCTTCTTTGAGGACCCGTCCTGTTCAATATGTCACGTATGCCTATACCCTTTTGTCTGATGTGTCTCTTATTGCTTTGCTTTCATATTCTTCATCTTCTGTGTTTGACGATTATTCTCCTGATTATTCATTTTTTGATTTTGAATATTTTTCTATCATGGAGCATGCTCATATCGCTACTGCGGCTGGTCGATCTCAACGTGCTTTTCCCCGTACCCTGGACCTGGAGCGCCCACCGAGGAGCTACAAGGAGGCTCAGATGAGGCCGGATAGTGGTTTATGGCATGCTGCAATGCAGAGGGAGGTTGATTCGTTGAAGCAGAAGGGGGTTTACGATGCCGTCAGACCACCTCCGGGGTGCAAGCCTATTGGAACAAAGTGGGTCTTTGCCTTCAAGCATGACGAGAAGGGTAATGTGTTGGTTGGTAACGAAAAAGCCCGTGTTGTTTGCCAAGGCTGCAACCAGCACCCTAGCACGTATGGTGCCACATCGTCCCCTGTCCCAAAGACTGTTAGTATTCGGACAGTGATCGCGTACTCTGTCACCAATGACTGGGAGCTCCGTGGTTTTGACTTCAAGGTTGCTTTCCTGCACGCAACCCTCTCCGAGGAAGTCTATATCAGGCAGATCCCCGGATTCCCCGAGGCCGACCCAACCCATGTCCTTCGCCTCAAAAAGGCCCTTTATGGCCTGAAGCAATCCGCCTACGAGTTCTACAAGTACCTCAATGCGACAATGTCCCTCATTGGTCTCACCCGCCTCGACATGGACCGCGCCGTATGGTTGGGAGTTTGGACTGAATCCCCTGACCCTTCCAACATCCCCATGCCCCCTGGCGGAACCCCTCTTGTCCTTATCGTCCCAGTGCATGTTGATGATGGGCTGGCCTCGACAAACTCTGCCCCCCTCTATGACTGGTTTATTGCTCAGCTTCGGGCTCGTGGCGTTGATGTGAAGGATTTGGGTTCTGTCTCTGTGTACCTGGGTATTCGCTTTATTCGCGACCGAGCCCGCCATACCCTCTACCTTACCCAGGAGGCATACATTGTCGATGTCGTGAGTGAGTTTGGCCTACTTGACTGCACGCCGAGGAAGGTGCCGCTTGACGGCCCTGTTCAAGAGATCATCGCAACGATCCTTGACCCCTCTGCGTTGCCAGGCAGTATGTCGGATGACGAGATCAAGGCACTCTACCAGAAGATTGTGGGAATCATCACATATATCGCCTCCACCCTCCGCTCCGAATTGGCGCATGTCGCAATGGCTTTGGGCCAGTTCAGCTCCCGTCCCAACAAACAACTTCTCCTTGCTGCGAAAGGTGTGCTGAGGTACCTTTCGGGTACACGGAATTTCTGCCTCTCATATCCTGCCCCCCGGCCTGCCCACGTTGTTGATATTCCCCCACCGCGCCCTGCCACCTGCGGGATGTCCGATGCTGACTGGGCTACTGATGCCTCTGATAGGAAGAGCATCTCAGGCTATTGTTTCTTCTATGAAGATTGCCTTGTCTCGTGGTCCGCTGTGAAGCAGAGGACAGTTTCTCTTTCATCCACAGAGGCTGAGTATTACTCACTGGCACATGCCATGCGTGAGGCCCTCTGGCTCCGTCTCTTTCTCACAGCACTCAACTTCCCTCTCCCCACTCCTTTCCCGCTCCTTGTCGATAACCAATCCGCGAAGCAGGTAGCTGAGTCCGAGTGCATCACCACCCGTTCGAAACATATCGACGTGCGCTATCATTTTGTGCGAGACCATGTTCAATCCGGTCTTTTCCGGATTGTCTGGTGCCCGACGAACTCCATGACGGCCGATATTTTTACCAAGCCACTTGCCTTTCCCCTTTTTTCTCATCATCGTTCAATGTTAGGGCTAGCTGCTAAGCCGTCTACTCTTGTTTTGTGATTTTTGTTTTTATTTTTTTATTTTTTTCGCTCTCAGATTGTGGGGGTGTGTTAGACCTATACCTACTCCTATATAGGATAGCTACATCCTTACTCGTACGGATCGTCGTTACTCTCTTCTCTTTTCACTCTGATTTGCTTTTTTCTTCTTTTCTTCTTTCTCTCACGTTGTTTCTTTAGTTATAAACTCGTTACTCTCGTTTCTTGCACCTCAGCTCTTTCTTTCCTTTCCGCTGAGGTGTGAGTATTTGTTTAGCCTGTCTCTCTTTCGTTATGTTGACGCCCACGTAGTCGATCCTTACTCGTTTAGGTATACTCACCAATCTTAGCTCTTTCTTTCCTTTCCGCTGAGGTTCGATCCTTACTCGTTTAGGCCGACAAAAGTGCTCACCAGTGGAGACTGGACGACAGCATGGAACACTGTCATCAAAGCAACAGAATTTTATTCCCCCATTGTAGGAACAAACTCAATGTGTATGGAGAATACATCCAAGGTGAATTCACCGCCCACCAAGTGGATTCGCATTGGAAGGTCATATGGTTTGACCAGTCCATTAGAAATGAAGTTGGAGGAGCAACAAGGATTTGGCTCACTGATTACCACCATTTCAAATGACACCGCGCTGCAATCCTCCTTACAGATGGGCTCTTTGCAAGCCCAGACTCTAAGCAACAAGACACTGAATCAAATCGAACAACATCTGCATTAGGTATAACGCCGAGAGCAGTTGCGCCAACAGTTCATTCCACTGCCGCTATAGACACACTTGCAGGAAGTGCGGGAAGGGAGGCCACAGGGCGTTGACTTGTGAAGGAAAGAAATGAAGTGATACATGGCATGGTACCAAAGTATCATTGCTTTAACGTGTGGGATGCCAAACAAGATCAATTACCTAATACTGCTGACTGGACAACCACCATTAAACCCTTGCCTTGCCCGCCGCCAGAGGAGCTCACCAATGTCACGAATCGTAACACTATTGCCACAAACCCTCACCTTTTCAATATTTCTACCCCCATAAACATTGCTAGATTCAAATCTTTGTTGAAAAATCACCCTAATCCTGAATTTGTTGCGTCGGTTGTCACTGGACTTTGGGAAGGTTTCTGGCCATGCGCCAATACCAATCTCCCAAATTATCCAACCACACACAATGCCCATATTGCAACGACTTCAAACCCTGATGAAGCTGCTTTCTTGAATAATCAAATCAACGAATAAGCATCAAAAGGACAACTATTGGAAGCATTTGGACCTGATCTTCTCCTGGGTATGTACAGCATGCCTATCCACGCCGTTCCCAAAGATGGAGGGTCCACATTCCGGATGGTTAACAACCACAGCACTGAGCTTTTCTCGCTTAACAGCATGATTGACAAAGCCCATGTCCCCCTTTCACCGCTCAATAAAATGACCCATGTCAGGCATCAGCTCATTTGTTTCAGGTGTCTTCATCCATCTAAAAGGCTTGTCATGTGGAAAGCCAATGTCGCAGAAGCATATCAACTGTTACCTGTCCATCCACACTGGCAGCTCAAGCAGGTCATCACTCTTGGCACCGAGAGACGTGTTGATTGGCAAAATTGCTTTGGTGGTCAGTCATCGGGAGCACTTTGGATCGCATTCATGGCGCTTGTCATTTGGATCGCCATTCATGAACACCTCATTATCAACCTCATCGGAGCCTATGTTGACAACAGCTTTGGATTCAATGAAGAAGACGACCTTGCCTTCTACTGTCCTTATAGCAAATTCTTACCCTGCTCCCAAGTCCTACTCCTCAAGCTCTAGGACAAGTTGAATATTCCCCACAAGGAGAAGAAACAAGTATTCAACAGCCCTTTAACCATCATTGGTTTCGATGTTGACCCCAACACCATGACTATCACCTTACCAACTGAAGCAAAAAACAAGCTCATCAACGAACTGGATCTTTGGATCCGACCGCCAGTACCTGGGTCCAAAAACAATGGAAGGTTCAAACTGAGGGAGTGGCAAATCCTTGCAGGATGGATGAACTGGGCATTCAACATGTACCCTCCTCTACGCCCATCGCCAAACCGCATCTACCCAAAAATGTCAGGCCAGAGTGGACCTTTTACCAAGATCTGGGTCAATAACGCAGTTTGATTCAACTTAACTTGGGCTTGAGACCATTTACGTGTCCTACCTGGCTCCCATATCATGCAATCTATGCTGTGGGACCCTACCAATGCCGATGTCACCCTCTACACAGACACATGTTTGCAAGGAATGGGTTTCTGGTATGATGGCGACAACACCAGTTATTACTCACCTACTCTGGCATCTCTGCCTGTCGAGCACATCTTCTATTTCAAAGCTCTCTGCGTCTTATCCGCTCTCCAACATGCCGTTACCTCTTTTCCCAACAAGCATCAATTTCTCATTTTCACCAATAACACTAACACTGTTGACATTTTCTCCAGTTTTTGTGCTGGACCTGCTTTTAATCACATTCTACAGGCCACAGCAGACATCATCATTGACAACAACATCAACTTGCATGTATTACACGTTCCCAGCGCAGATAACACCATTGCTGATGCAATTTCTTGTCTGGACATCACCAGTATTCTTAACTTAATCCCCTCCTTCTACCTCTCCTATTTTCAACCCCCTCAATTTCTGCTGGGGGCACTACAAAAATTAACTCTGTGACTTTTTGGACCAGGAAAATGATGGCTCCTTGGTCCTCGGAGAAGCTCAAGAACAAAAGGAGGAGGTTGATGGAACTTGCCATTGACACATCAACACAAAAATCGTATGCTTCTGCTTTAAAATCATACCTCCAATTTTGCTCCATCCATAACCTCAACATTACCCCCTCACCAAACACACTCTTGTTTTACATTTCTTTCATGGCTTCCCACATCAATCCCAAGTCCATTAGCGCTTATCTTTCAGGTATTTCTCATTGTCTCAAACCTTCTTTCCCTGAAATTCGGCAAATCTGTCAATCTTCTATTGTTGTCCAGACCCTGCATGGCGCCTTTCAATCATTTGGGAAACCAACCAATCAAAAGTCAGCGTTAACAACCAACCATCTCTCTAACATTATCGACCATTTCCCACCAACCAACTTAACATTCGATGACTCCTTCTTTATTACTATTTTACTCACCAGTTTCTATGGTCTAATGTGGCTAGGCAAACTTGTCATCCCCAATGACTGGAGTATTTTCAACCCTCAAAAGATCATCTTACACGATTCAGTCCTCTTATCATCGTCAACATACAAGTTCACTTTACCAATCAACAAAGTCAACCCCTTTTTCAAGGGAAACAAAATCATCATACAAGCGACATCGGTAATGCGATCGGTGCTGCCAAGCTCAGAAACACACACACAAAACACCAACCACAACCTGTATACAAGCTGTGTGTAGTCACGCGGTGTGAGAGTCAGGCCGCACAAAAGTCAAAGTGCGAGTTTGTGGGGGTTATAGATTGAATTAAGAATACTATGTTCTCTAGTTCTCTCTTTGATACACTCCACAGAAACTAGAAGTACCCTAGTGTACAGCTAGTAAGGTTCCTATTCCCAAGTAGTCAAGCCTTGTGACTGCTTAAGTTCCTAAGTTCCAATGCAACTGATAGTTCACGCTGTGTGAAATATAAGCAGAAAAGCTCAATAGATTTGTTGA
>JANBPK010001284.1:0-34150 GCA_027579435.1 Candolleomyces eurysporus | reverse complement strand
CTCAAGCCCAAACACGCTCCTCAACAAATAAAACCCCTCCCAAATGGCCTCTCACTCCCCCACAAGCGCTCATCCCTGCCTCGTACCTATTCCCTCCTTACCCACTTCCTCACATATCTTCTCATACGCTTTCACGATCCTCTTCAACGCCTCTCTGTGGATCTGATCGTGAAGTTTCTGCAGAGTCAGGTGCGAGAGCCGCGGAGAATGGAGGAGGGTTGGGGTGGAGAGCCAGGACGAGAAGGTTTGGAGAGAGGTAAGGAGTGCAGCGGGTGAGGTCGGGGGAAGGTGAGAAAGGGGTTCGTCCGTCGGTGGGTTCTTACAAGTTACGTAGACTTCTAGTAGGCCTGCTTCTTCGAGTAGATTTGTGAACTAGGTAGACGAATAAATGAGCGTTATTAGAGAAAGCGAGACTCGAAGAAAAAACGGATCGTCGACTTACATGTTCATCAACGATCTCCCTAACTCTCTGCTCCAACACCCTCTGAATCCCCTCTTGCTTCTTCCTCGTAAACGCCACAAAGGGTTCGAGGACGCTCTACGCCGCGTTCAGAATTCCTCACCAGATAGACGCACACAGAAGGTGCTTACCTGAACATATGTCAAGCAATTAACAACATAAACCCTGGCATCCCACCTCGGCCTGAGCTTCTTCTTCTCCTCGCTCTTCATAACCGCGCTCTCGATGATCGGGTCTACAGCCAGGTCAAGGATCTTTTGGAAGGGGGGTGTCACTCCGTCGTGATCGCTAGACTTATCGCCTGCGCTGTCACCGCCATTGTCTTGAGCGGCGACTTCGTCGTCTTCGAGTACAGACGACTGGTACACGTTCATAACCTCCCTCAAGATCTGCGCATGGTCGAGGATGAAGAGAGGTGGGGTGAGTGAGGGGTCGTCTGGATCCTGTTGAGGCCATGCAAGAGTCAGAGATAGTGAGGAACAAAGTAGGGGAAGATCCCACCAAAGAAATCTGAAGTAATGCCCGACTCTGCGTCTCGATGGAGGTTTCGAAGACTTGGTAAGAGACTTGAGTTATCCTATCGTAGACCATATCAGTATATGAGCAGTGAGAACAGGAGTGATGAACGCACTCTCTCAACGTTCCCGTCAAGACAGCTTCAGGCCCCACCGTTCTGCTCATCGTCACAAGATAGAACTGCAGCAGATTCGCAACTTTGTACGAAACGATACTGCTTTCTTGCGACCTGACGGTTTGCAGGACGCGGTTCTGTATCAACAGGTAGATCAGATGCGCTGAACTGAACAAGGGCAAAAGAATGAACGTACCTTCAAAGGCACGCAAAGCTTCACAACGGCAAGATCCATCAACTCCTGAATCCACTCTTCCACCTCTTCCCCTTCCTTCGCCTCTTCCCCTCCTTTCCTCGGTGCGAAACTCCTGACACTCCCAACCATCCTCCCATCGCCCTTGACCCCAAACAAGCTTTCAAGAAACTCGCGCTCGGCAGCGATAGCCTGATGGACCCACGCCAGCATGTCACCTACGTATCTCAGGGGGTCGTGTGCGTGTAGCTCGATGGGACGCGGTAGACCTGAGGGGCCTCCGCGGGTTAGGGCGGTGAGGAAGGAGCTAAGAAGGGAGGTTTGGCGGGTTTGCGATAGGAGGGTTAAGGATTCGCTGTATTCCATGAGAAAGTTAGTGTTGCAGCAGAGGGGGAGAGGAGAGGAAAACGCACGTCAACAGCTCCTGCCTCTTTTTCAGCCGCAGAACAGCTTCCCTTGTTACAGGGCTCACTTCGAGTTGGAGGAAGAGCGGGTCGTCTTTACTCGTCGAACGGAATTCGTTGGAGAGATAACGCAGGATTTTGTCGTAGCCTTGTTCGAGGTAGGTTGAGGTGGAGGACATGATGTCCAGCCCAGCCGTCGAAGGTCCATCCTCACCGGCCATGAGCACCCTACAATCTTCGCGTATCCTTTCGGTTTTGTCCATCGCCGCGAAGAACATAGACCCAACGGGGACATCTCGAGAGGTGATAGCCTCCACTTCATCGTCGGAGAGGGTAAATTTCGAGAGGAATAGACTTATGATTGACTTTTTATCCTCGACTTCCTGTCTACCGCCCGGTGTCAGTTGGTCATCATGAGCCTCGTAAACGTACGAACCTCTCGTCTCGTAGATTACCTGCACGTTCCAGGACGGCTTTGCTGGCTTCATTGGTTGATTGAAGTTGACCCTCTGCCTCTGCGCAAGCTGTGTGCATAGCTTGGATGTGGACTTGGAGTTCGGAGAGTTTCTAGTACAGGTCGCGGTATAAGTCTACGGTAGGATTAGATGAACACGAAACGCACCAGATCAACCTCCCCTAGAGCCTTCACAAAATGATGACTGCTCTCCGCCAACTTGTTCTCCATATCCCTCCTCAGATTTCTCCGTGCTTTCGCGGCATATTCGCCGGGGTATGTTTCAGCGCTGTTGCTTCCGCTTGCACCGTAGAGGTCCGAGAGCGTCCCCAACGCTTCTCTCGTGGCCAGATCATCGAAATTGGTGCTAAGTACTTTGTATAGCCGGAGAGAGATAGGGTTCTTGGTCTGGCTGGTGCCCGTTGGTGTGAGGGATGATGAAGACATGCTGAGGCGCACTCATCATCGTCATCATCATGCTGGTTGTGCAGAGCGATAAGATAAGATTAAGATTGGCGGCTACCATCATCAGCCTCGGGGTAGTCGTCCTCTTTCTTCTCCCCCNGTGCTGTGCATGCAAGGCAATGTCTTGTCGCACCTCAAATTCATACCTTAATCGTTACTCCAATGCTTAAAAACGGCTCTTGGCAGGCGAATGCAGGCCAATTCACGATCGTTCACTCTTTCTCCTGGGCCTCCGAGTTCAAGGCGTGAACGTGGCAGGTAGACAAGGATGACCCTTTCGAATCGATGGTCTGATGAAAAGCGAGGCTTTTATTACCAATATTCGCCCCTGCCATTGCCCCAAATCCATTAATACAGAGAAGACAAGGTAAATCCTTCCAATTTTCCCTCAGTCTCGAAAACATTTCCTCGAGCTTCGGTCCAATAGTGTGCCCAGGTAAGTTGCAGTCAAGGTCTACACTTTTCGGTCTGTTTCCAGGTGGTGGTAAGCGAGACATAGAAGAAGACGGCACTGCAAAGCTTTTGCATGACCTGCAGGTCGCCTTATTCGGCGGGCGCTTACTTCCAAGGTCAGTGTGTTTCTCAAATTTCGGGTCATTGGCAGTCTTGTTCTCCTGAAATTGCAGATGACACCTATCCTGAATGTGGTGTAGGTCTTTTTGCGATTCATTGGCAACTCAGGAGTCTCCCGTTCGGGCGGTGGACCTTGCACCATATTGCATCCTTCGAGTCGACCTTCAGAGAGATAAGATAAGATTAGGATTTGACGACTACGTAATGACTAAAACCTTCCCCTTGCGATTAATCTGTCTTGCGTCTCTTCCTCCACGTTCGCATTCAACATCCATGGCCATCGAGCATCAGGAGGCCCAGAAGCACCCGACATACTGGTTTGAAGATGGATCTATAACATTGCGGGTCCAAAACCACCTTTTCAGGGTTCACAGATCTTTAATTTGTCGACATTCGCGTGTTTTGCTGGGGGTTGCCGCCGCCGCTCCCGATGTCGTTTACATCTTGGAGCATGGAGTCTTGGACTCGCAGAACACGCAGGTCCTCCAGGGGAGTCTGGATAAGGACGAGAAGGAGGAAGAGAAATGCAGCGCCAGGCTCGACGGTCGTATCAAGACGTCAGAGCCTGTACTCTCGAAGGATTTCGAGGAATTGTTGCGGCACCTTTACCATGATGAGTATGTCACCATTTGCCGTCGTGAGTCCTCCTTGCTGTATCACACGTTGATTCTTCCATTGCTTCTTCCTCGAGGTCCACTGTCACCCTTTTGTGGGCGTACATTCTTCATAGACCTTCAATCATTTAATGAACCCTTCCCAACCCCGAGTATATGTAACACTAACCCAAATCTTGCATTTTACTTAATTGATCTACCTCAGACTTCTAACTCCTACAACACCATTCCAACGCGTGGTGTCTCTCCTCCGCATTTCAAGTTCCAGACATCTTGACATTCCCCAGATACACGAGCTCGCAAGAAATGAGTTCCAGCGTGCTTTTCCCTCGGACCCTTTGCTTCTCAATCCCGAAACGCATCCCTATTTGCATGAGGGGTTGCGGGTGGCAAGTCAGTTTGGGTTGAGCGAGGTGCGTTAGCTGACCGGCTGGCTTCCTAGCATGCCGGTTCATACTTATGCCGGTTCTTCGGTTCCCTTTTCGTCTTTTGGGTAGGTAAGGAAAGCGATACTGTACGCTATCGTGACTACGCATCACTTCGACGACGAGGAAGAAGGGGCCGTTTCACAGTCGCCGCAGGTTAATAACACGCCACCCGATACCCAACTCGGTGAGTTAACCACGTTCTCCTTTGCCTTCATTCTTCACCCGAATTCTCGGATTTCTCCCATTTCATTTCTCGTTAATCTACTCAACCAATTCATCGATTAATCTCATTCTAATTCGCATCCCCTCACCCAGAACTCGAGCCCAGCACTCAGGCTGGAACGCTCTCGCCTCAAGACCTCACACTCCTACGCACCCTTCTCGGGAAGCTCATAGCGCACTTCACACCGATCTTGTTCACGCCATCGACGAGTTCGTCCCATATGGAGTGTACGGAGACGTTTGCGGACCATTGGATGCCGCTTGTTATCCTACCTTCGTTGGTCGAGTCCGACTCTGACGAAGGTGGTAGCGGGGAGCTCGATGAGAAGAGGACGAGGACGGCGAGGACGATCATTAGCGTCTACAAACCCCTCGAAAGTCTTGAAACCATTAA
Source organism: Candolleomyces eurysporus (assembly GCA_027579435.1). Taxonomy (NCBI): domain Eukaryota; kingdom Fungi; phylum Basidiomycota; class Agaricomycetes; order Agaricales; family Psathyrellaceae; genus Candolleomyces; species Candolleomyces eurysporus. Next base: position 29,312 of record JANBPK010001284.1, on the reverse strand, counting down.
ATCGATTAATTGGCAAGAGAAGGGGCTGTGTCAGGAGTGTGTGAAAGAGAAGAAGGAGGAGTGGAGTGACGAGCAGAAGGTTGTTTGGGAAAAGTTTGGGGAGTGGGTTGAGGAGGCGTCGGGGTGATAGGTGTGAGATGGAAGGAGTGAGATGGGGTTATTAGACAGGGCAGGAGGCTTGGAGATGAGCTTCTCGCCGACATGAGTGGTGGTTGAGGTGTGCGTTTCATGCTAAATCCCCATTTTCGAGAGCGATGAAACGACTGATATGCCCATACAGATACAGACGATTAATATGTGTATTATAATTGACCATGAAGCTATTCGTTCGGGTTTTATCTGCTTGCAGCCGATTCATGGTGCCCGTCGAGACTTGCCCTCACGGCTGGATTGCCTACAGAAGACGAATCTATCACATGAAGGGTTTCTACGAAAGGGCTGGAACAAATCGGCGTCGGCACGAACAACGAAACACTGTGGCTCCGAAGTCGGAATCTGACCTTGTCTCGTTGTTCTCCAGAAAGTATCTGAAAGTGCGCAAACTGAATCCCTTTTGGTTACATTCGTCTGATCTTACCCAGGTGACTAGCTGTAAACTATCACGCTCCTAGCCTAGCGAGGCTGTGGCCGATCTCACCGTTCTTACCCCAAGTGTGCATTCATACATTTGCAGGCCGCTAAAAAGTTCAGAAACTATCTCAATTAGGAGAAGGTGAGGTAGACGCGGGAGCAGGGTTGCTCGTGAGAGCACTACACGAGTGCGTCATGGCTTTCATTTGAGTTCAGAGTGTGACGAAGATGACCGCTATCTTGCGCAGATACAACTTATTAATATCGCTCCACGCGTGCTGATCAAGCCACTAGTTTGGGTTCAACTTGAAACCGATTTGAGGTTCTGGATGTCCAGCAACTGGGAATATACTCGTCAAGTCAAATGCCACAATTTGGAATCTGCTTATATCAAGACTTCTTTGAGGTGCACAGCTACTTTTTAACCTTGACGGCGACGAGAATGACATGATGCCAGCAGATCCTGACTTCGAATAGTAATCACAATGTTGTTTGCATTATACATGGGAGAAATTGATTCCGGGTTCAAGTTTCGTTTTAAGCCGTTCTACCGTTTTGGTTTCGAGGAAGAAATACCACCTGGTTCCTGGAATATGGCTTACAGGGGTGAACTTACTTGGCCCACTCTGACGTCGGGTGTTCATGAGATCTCTCGAGTTGATGACGGGGCAGCTGACTTGTTGGAACGCCCACATAGACACACAAACGATAGCGGTCATCATGGTATTCGGTATTGAACATCACCTTCGTTCAAATTACCGTACACAAACCCTACAGCGGCGTGCACACATTCATTCGGAATTTAATCTTGACGACGTCCAAGCGCTGTGGGCACTCTGTTGTCAGGGTTTGAGGATCTCCTTGTGAGTCTCTTTTTGCCTTGTTTACTTACATCCCCACTAAATAGTGTGTGTTCACGTTATTTCGACCCCAAGAGTTGATTTAGGTTCCGAAAAACCACGAGGAAATAGGCTTTCGCTTTTGAAGGGCCTCTCGGACCGATTGGTTGGCCCGGGGAGTCGTTCATAATTTATCGGGAATGTAATCGCAAAAGGTTTGGTGGCGACTCGGAGATCTCGGGAAGGCCAGCCTCAGTTTCAAAAACCTGAGGTCTTTTCGAGTTCTTGCCGCTTTTTCTTGACAAAGAAGGCTGCGCCCCTCATTTTTTGGCCTCCGATTTGTTGTGGGTGCGTACACCATGCATCTGGCCGTTAACTTCCATCCAACTACTCTTTTTGAACATGCAACGTGCTCACGGTTTACTGTGCATGTTACAGATTCCGTTCGATCGATTTACGGCCGGTTCTTTGCGGTGTGTGTGTACAGTGTACATCATCATATCGCTCTGCATGGTACATCGGACCCACAGACAACTCACGCTTGCTTTTCTCGTGCGGTAAGTAATCTTTGATGCGTGTGGGCGCGCATCTATGCAGGGGCTTTTGTGTGCGACGAAACTCAATTTTCCATTCAGGTACCAGAGCGTAAGCGACGACGGACTCTCTTCGGGAGTACATCTCCTGACTCATCTCGCTCTGTTCAGGGTTTGAATGCCGTTGACATTCGCAGGGGAGAATCTCGAGTGAGCGTATGACGCGTTCTCTGCTGCGACACTGATACATACCACTAGTGCATCTCAAGGATTTTAAGCCCCGATGTGGGTCCAGTACTTTCCGTGTGCCACCACCCTCCAACTTTGCTCCCTTCAGAGTCCTAGCATCGATTCTAATTCGCCCGTCTACGAGCCTATCCTCCTCAGTCTCATGAACTGAAAGGAAGCTAAGCTTAGAATTTGTGAGGTATGTAGTCAATCAAAGACGTGTACGTATCGCGGTCACGTTTGCAAAGCAACGAATGTTCAGCTTTCTCAACTAGATTTGCCTAAAGCTTCCTTTCAGGGTACCGGCCCCCAGCGTGCTTCGTCGTTCATTCCGATCGATCGTCGGGCGTTTAAACATGGTCGCGTGTGAGTACCGCTTCGTTGCTATGCGAATGAATACTGAGATCGTGTAGGTCTTTCCACGACGGAGGCGCCCAATCTTCAACTCGCGAGATATGGGCTCAAAGGTCAAGTCGCTCACTCCTGAATGAGATGGAAGAACGCACCCACCCGCGTATGCGCATGTCCCGCTTTTTGCTGCGACGCAGATAATACTCATGTACGTCTTGCGGCTTCTCTGCTTCCGACTGTGTACCGATGTGTTTCTGTGTGTGCGCAACGCGACGGGTCTAACCGAATTCTCCCCATCGATCCTTTCTCTATAACCACCATTCGGGGCAAGTCGGTGTTGCCAAGTATTGGAGCATAACGGATCTGTGGTTGTGGACGGTGCATTGTCGACGTTGGTCGCTCAGAATGGAAGGACTCATATAGAGAGTCGGACTTCAAGATACGGAAGTGTGCGTAGATGACGACTGTGGTGCGTGGCACCGTTATATTTCAATTTTTCCATCCTCCGATTAAATTCCCTGACTGTAACTCTCTGAAACCTCGTTTCTTCTGAGACTCCTACTGATTCCTCGAGGCAACTGCTAATGATGTTGACGCTTTGTCATTGGGTAGAAATTGGTCGTTGGACCTACAGATAGTTTCCTTTACCGCGTTAGGATGGAGGCTCCGGGCATGTTGTGTGTTTCAGGAGCCGGCACACACCGGGGTATCCGAGCCCATTTAAAGTCACGAACTCTTCAGGGGGTTCTCGACCCACGCATAAAATTGACCCCCCTCCCCTCTCTCAGTCGTTGAAACCATGTCCACGAAGGTCGCCACTTCTAATTCGAGAGACTCAACCTATTCCAACTCGTCGAGCGGTTCTCAATACTCACCATCACCCAATGTTCGAAGATTAAAGTGGGGGATATTTGACGTCGCTTATGAGGTGCCGTCACTCAACAAGAAGAATCGGTACCGTCTTCTTTCGGTCTTTAACTTGTGGCGCTTTTTATGGTTGGGAAATTGGTCCTGCAGCGGAGCAGATGCGGATTCAACGGCTTCAGCTTCAGAGGATGACAATGATTTCGGACCGCAGCAGTGGAGAAGCGCTTTGGGCGCGACGCTACGTCTTCTCAAGACTATCGCCGGATTTGCACCGAGACCCGTATTTCAGTACATAGTATGCTTGGTTTGGATGGCGATTTCGCCCGCGGTGGCGTTGTATTTAGCGTTTTGCACTTTGATGCTGGTGAGTTTCCAGTAGAGTGATATGCAGTTAACTCGTCGCTGACGTAGCCTCTTACGCAACTTCTTTTCCTCGTCTAATTTCTCACTCTCTTGCCTCTACCATATGTGCATTGAAGCTAGAACGCGCGATTTCGAATAGCGCCTCGATCCCACTTGGTCGTGGTGCGGTTCGGGAAGAGATTTCGTTTTATCTGGTTTTGTGGATAGGCTCTGCCTTTCTATCATCTTGGGCTTCAAGAGAAGTGTAAGCGTGATGCTGCCCGATCAGCCATCCGTACTGATTTACGAACCCTCTGCAGTGAAGAGCGAAAACTGATCCTCGGTGGCCACTTACGTTCGCATTTCCTGCCTCTGTTAGTTGACAGTGAGTGTAAATTATATCATTCTGCCTCTTCTCCTCATGCCGGGAGAATAGGTAGCCTTCACAAGGAAGCACGACTCCGGTGCGGCGGTACGTGATATCAGTCCAGTTGCCCGATGATTTCTATACAACCCCTTGTTTACCATGCTACATAGACGACGGCGAATCTCTTAGCTCTTGTCTCCCAAGTCCCTGGAGTTTTGGGGATGAAGTACCCGCCTGGAGGATTGTAAACGATCTGAGCGTCGCATTCCGTGATACCCTCACTTTGATTTCTGAGGTCGTCGCCATCGTGGCGATTGTTAGAGACAGCCCGCTGGCTGACGCTGTCGTATTTACTCTTCTGACGGGTTTGGTACTCGTAATTGTGAACTTGGCGCCGTCGAATGGTGTCGGTGGCGTAGGTGCGCCAGCTCGCCTCACCTTTTGAGGTACTTTGTACCCTTGATGAGAGTTGACGTTTTGCTTCCCTTTTAGGGTACACGTTCTGGACGGAAAATAAAAGTTATCACCGCCTTCTTGCTTTGTATACCATCGCTTTCGACGAGAAGTACAGAGATGCGATTGTGAAGGACGGTTTATCGGAACATCTGTCTTCAGGTATGTCGTTGTAAATTCATTGCTAAATTCATCTCAGGACTCACAATCTCGAACTGATCATAGAATACCGAGCGGCATCTGAGGCGCTTGGCCCTATTAAAGCTAATCTCCTTTCTCTCGCCTGCTCTCTCCCGCCCCCATGGTACTGGACTCAAGCGCAGACGATCGTAACAGAATATCCCATGGTACGTCTCACAACACCACGTTTTGTTCGCATGCCTGTTTACGCTGGGCGCAACCTTTGGTGGGTATAATAAATAACACTGACAGGTCTTATGTCAGGCACTTTACGTTCTCATCTGCTTCAATTCATTATCAACGTCGTCCCTGGTGGCAATTTCGGTGTTTCAATACGGGATCAACTCGCTCACGCAGGCTGTGGATGCGTTTAGGAATGGACAGGATGCCAACTCTGTCTTAAGCGTAATGAAAAGCGCGGAGAAGTTCATGAGGGTCGTAGGAACGGTGAAGTCAAACGATGCGAGAGAGCATGGCAAGAAGGAGTCTTTGGTTGACTACCGGGAAAGGGCGAAGGCATCAAACGGAATGCGGATTTCTCTGCAGTGAGTAAAGCACCTTGACATTTCTTTTGTTAAATCATAGGTTTAACGTTCGTTTCACTAGCAAAGTTACCTTGCAATACCCGAACGAATCTCGGGAGGCACTCACCAATGTTTCTGTTAAGATCAAGCCCGGCGAGTTTGTCCTTCTTGTGGGGGTTAACGGAAGCGGGAAGACGTCCTTACTCAAAGTTTTGACTGGTATGCTGCCTCCTACGTCTGGGGAGGTGAAGGTAAACAAGAGGCCACTTCAGGAGTACGCTCCATCCACCATCCGCAAGGCCATTTCGTTCGTCACGCATTGCGAGCCGATCTATCCCTTATCCTTGGCAGAGAATATCTTCATTGGCCTTGGCAACGACTTGGCCCAGCGGGCGTTGACGGCGGATGCGAGACAAAGGATGATTCACGAGGCTACTGAGACTGCCRGGTGCGCCCAGTTGCTTCAAAGGTTGGGCGAGGAAACTATTCTGGATCCGTGCAGGGTTGTTGGACAAAGTTTGAGAGGTTGTGGGAATGGCGACATCGGGAAGGCTGCGTATCGTGAGCTGAAGAGGAACGATCCGTCCCAATGCGTACATGCCTTATCACCCGGAGAGAAGCAAAGACTTATCCTGTGAGTACCGATCCCCCATTCCCCAAAGAACCTATCTGACGTTGGAAGTACCAATCTCAGCGCACGATGTTTAATGCGAATCAAGAACAGGAGGACTGACTTGGTTGTCATCGACGAGGGGACATCGTCTTTGGACCCTTTATCCGAAAGCATTATCATCAATCACTTGAACTCTATACGGCAGGGTAAAACAATGGTTTTTGTCACCCATCGGCTTGGAAGCTTCGCTGAAAAGGCAGATCGTATCATGTAAGTTATCGTGCTTCTCACTTTCTTACCTATGCCGAGTTAACTCCCTGTGTCATTGACAACGTCATATCGTCTTGGCCCCGTTCCACTCTCGGCATACAGATGCATGCAGGAAGGAAGGATCGTTCAGGTTGGGGGTCATGCTGTACTGATGACGGAGGATGGGCCCTATCGAAACCTATTCAATGCTCAAACCGGAGGATTGAATCGTTCGTTTGACGGGAATCGCAGAGAGTAGTATTCTTAAATTGACCGCCGGGGTCACTTATTCGGCCGATTTGCAGCTCCGGCCAAGTTTTCTTGAGGCATAGACTGCTTCGTTTCTTATGTGATAAGTCATCCCTTTATGTATTCCTGTATTCTTTTGCCATCAATTACCGCATACATACTTTAATTGGGGAACTTGGCCTCTCTTGCCTCTCTGGCGTTGTGGGTGACTTCTGTCACAATCGCTTTCTCTTGTGGACCCGAGTCTGATGACGAAGCAGGGAGGATTGAAAGAGTCCAGGGTGTCAGGGTTAAACCAGTGCTCACTGGTACCGCCCAGTGCGCATCATCGGTTTCGAACAAGTCGGAACATTGTCAGCACCCACCGGCGGCCTTCAAGGTCATGGAAACGGAAACACGAGCTGTTCGTCCCTCGTCCTTGAGGGTGAGCAAGAATGCTGGGGATTCCAAGATTTGTCCGTCTTTGGTGCTCTTGCATGAAGGTCCTTGTGTGATTCTCCACCCACACCAAGCTTCGAGGGGCGAAACCGCTAGGAATCCATTATCCAGTTCTCCTTTTCCTAAACAGGTATGTCACCATCACTTCCAAGCACTCGTGTGAAGATGAAATTTCGCCAAGCTATACCCAGCCGGCCCAGCCTCTTTGTTGACCGGTTTATATGTCGTCACGGTGGGTTTCTCTCCTTCCTTGAGCTGGTTCCCTTTCCTTCCCCTCACATTCCTTCTAGCGGCCCCGCTCCCCGCTCAAAATGATTCCTGAGCGCTCATCCTCTGCTAATTTATCTAATAATACACCACTCCTTGGTGCCACTCCGAACCAATCCGTCGACAACAACCTCGGAAACCCAGTACCGCGCGATGGTGCCATCGAGCCTTCGAAAGGCAGAAAACGCTGGCTCATTCTAGGCATTGTTCTTGGAATTGTGATCATCGTTTTCCTGGCCGTCTTCCTTCCAGTATATTTCGTCGTAATCCGAAAGTCTCCAGAGGCTCAATCATCAACCTCGGGAGGCTCGTCAGACGCGTCGGCATCGGGCACAACAGACGCCCCGAGGCCTTCCGCGACAGCGGTGCTCACGGTATGTTGCCACATGTCATCCCGTTTCTATCAATTAATGTTTGATTATAGACTGGTGGCGACGGCTCGATTATCACATTGCGAAATGGGACGACATTTACCTACCGAAACTCCTTTGGCGGATTTTGTGAGTCGTCAAATAGGCACAAGGAAAGAAATACTCACCAAACCTTCAGGGATACACGATCCTGAGGACCCATTCAACAGTAACGCACGACCGAACGATTACACCCCTCCTCTTAATACATCTTGGCGCTGGGGAGTAGACAGAGTATATGGTGTTAATTTGGGAGGGTGGTTGGTCCTGGAGCCGTTCATTTCTCCCGAAATATTCCAAAGATATCCTGGAGTGCGAGACGAATTCTCCCTGGCTCAGGCTATGGCGGCAGATACGGCGAGCGGTGGGCTGACGCAGATCGAGGAGCACTATGAGACCTTCATTGTACGTCGGTCAATGTTGTGGTTCGTTTCACCTTTCTGACCTCATCCCTATCAGACGGAAGTCGACATTGCCGAAATCGCTGGTAGCTACCACTTTCATTTCGTATCTCGTGAACTCGACTCAAGGCGTGCAAATAGGTGCTGGCCTGAATTTCCTTCGAATTCCGATAGGATTCTGGGCGATAGAGACCTGGGACGGAGAACCATACCTGGCAAAAACTTCTTGGACGTACGTTTCTGGTCATCTGAACTATTTTTGGGAAAATGAGCTTACCATTCGACCCCAGGTATTTCCTGCGTGCAGTAGAATGGGCAAGGAAGTACGGGCTCCGTGTACTACTTGACCTGCATGCTGCTCCAGGGTCCCAAAATGGTGTGTGGCTCTTTCCTTCTTATCAAAATGCCACGCCTCTAAGAAATGTCCTCGCGACCAGGCCTGAATCATTCCGGAAAGTAAGCTCTGTTGGCTGTTTATTCTTCGATAGGTCGTATTCATCATCGTTCGTAGATTGGGAACCATCAACTTCCTCGCAGGAAACATGGGAATCGCAAATGCTGAAAGGACACTCGATAATCTCCGGAGCTTTACTCAATTCATCTCTCAGCCTGAATATCGTGACGTGGTTGTTGCCATTGGATTAGTGAACGAGCCTTTGGCTGGACAAATCGGGCTTGACCCTTTGCATAGCTTCAACCTCCGGGCGTACGACATTATCCGCAGTGTCACTGGTTTCGGAGAAGGCAACGGACCGGTACGTTTCCGCAATCTGCTCGGGCACGCGCAGTATTTGACGCTTCATTTGTAGTACATCGCCGTACAAGATGGCCTTCAAAATCTGGGGAGATGGGATGGGATTCTGCCTGGCGGTGACCGAGTGATCATGGACGGTCACGCCTACTTTGCATTCGGTGATGTCAACCCATCTCCCATGGTTGCACTTGCGGAAGATGGGCTGCCCGGCGGAACCTGGCCTGCCCAGGCCTGCCGTGCATGGGGCACCGAGTTCAACGAGAGGTAAGTGAAACCTCGACCCTTGGACATCCCAATGCTAACATACCAACCTTAGTCGAACCAACATTGGACCGACTGTCAGCGGAGAGTTCTCTGGAGCACCGAATGATTGTGGCCTGTTCATTCGATCCGTCGGCGTCGATTCCTTCCACCCACAATGCGCTGAATACAACGACTGGGAGAACTACAACGCTACCATGAAGGCAGGTCTCCAGAACTGGATTATGGCAAGTTTCGACGCCTTCGGCGATTTCTTCTTCTGGACGTGGAAGGTTGGTCTGTTTTGGTTCTCCCTTCATGTATGTCACTGACTGGTTGTAGATTGGCCCTTCGCAAGCTGGGCGTGTCGAGGCACCTCTATGGTCGTACAAACTAGGCCTCGACAATGGTTGGATCCCTAGGGATCCCCGTGACTCCGTTGGCAAGTGCGCAGCAGTCGGAATAAATACTCCAGTCGAGGGTACTTTTGCCGCATTCAGGACCGGAGCAGTTCCATCTCCCACAATCGATGCTGCATACTCGGCSCAATAYCCATGGCCCCCCACCAGTATCCCGTCTGCCGATGTTCCYGTCTCTTTGCTTCCTACTTTCACCAACACRGCGGCAGCTATGACGCTTCCTGTTCCGACCTATACGTCTGCACCAGCTTCRGCAACTGCTAATTTGGATGGSTGGTTTAACGACAACGATAGCACGGGTGGCATTGTGACCGTCGCTGGATGTCCATACCCCAATGTTTATACCGCTACGTTCGCTACAGTCCCCACGGCTCCCTGCACTGGACCGTAGACTTCTTTTCCCTTTTTCTTATTATTCTTATGGACACAACCCTGCTTTGGTTCTAAAGACCAATTTGACATTCTTTTCGCTATCACGGACATCATAAATGAGTACTAGTATATAATACCAACACTATCTGGATACTTGGTAGTCGCATTATGGACTTTGTTCGATTGTTTTATACCATCTAGTTATCACTAGCAAATTACAGTTTGTTGTGGAGTATTGTAGCTCATGCAAAGGAGCGGATTTGGCAGACGGGGTTGTCGACTCTGACAAAACGAGAACAAAACGCGGACTGCTTGCGGAACATTCAACTGACGGCTCGACTCCCCACGGCCCTTACACAGGGTTTTCTGCACCATGTTTTGAGTTCAAATACATTAAAAATACATAGAAAATACACCATATATCTTTAGTGTATTTTCTATGTATTTTCAATGTATTTGGAGTCAAAATATGTGGTCAAAAACCCTGTGTTAGCCTGTTATGGCAAGCGCTTTCACCCAGTCCTAGCCATCCTTTATCTCGAATCAGGAGTCTCAGAGAACAACGACCTCTGGTAACTATAAAAGGAACTAGGGCAGTCTGAGAGGGACATGACTCCGGTTGCAGACCTTGCCCTGCACATACGGTCTCCGCCAATCGTTGGTGCCACCGTGACTAATTGTTTCATCTCGACCAAACCACCAATGCATTCTAAATTTCCTTTTACCTTTCGCGGCATCATCCTTCTCTAACACTATACTGGAATTTGAGCGTCGTATGACCCGCATGACCCCCATCTTAAGAGTTTTAAATCGTGATCAAAGCCGGAGCATTGAGGCGAAGCGCCTCTCGTATCACGTTAAACTAGTAACCCGCAATGAGCCCACCGGCCATTACCATCGCGGTGTCTTCCTCTTTGATGATACTTTGAAGGAGCTAGGCGAGGCCGGCTAAAAATATTTGCTCGATGGTGTATTGAGAGGCAGTGCCGCAGTGGAACAAGTTCGATGCTCCGTATTCATATGCACTAAGTCCGTGTACTGCACGCCACTCGAGCCTAAAGCTGACAGTAATACGATTCATTTCGAGTACAAGTACGAGATTATCAAAATTGTCCTGAGGCATTCTGGTGCAAGAAGAAATAAGAGCCATTACGTCGTTGTGGAGGTACACCATAATAAAAATACACAAAAGTAACAAGAATTCAACATTACAAACAGAGGTTGGCACCGTGATACACCTAGATGCTAGACAAAATGGTATTATATTGTTCAAGAATCGCGCGCAGAGTCGTCGCATGCGCGCAAGTAGCGTCCAAAAGGGACGGGGAAGCAAGCGAATGTCCCGTCAAATTCTCCACATTTCCAAGTTGCACCAAGGTATCAGCCGAGGGGTTATACGTTGGCCATCCAACGCCTGTCAGCCCGGCCGATGGGTTCTTGGCAAATTCAGCCCATACGTTCTTCACGTAGAGCGAAAACGCTACCTCATGGTCCATTGGGGGGTTAGTCTGGACGGAGGCGAAGGTACCGAAGACGATAGGAATGTCGGCACCATGGAAAGCGCGCAAATCCTGGCGAGTGCTGATACCAGGCCAGACGGCTGTGAGAGAGACGGTGTCAATACGCGTCTTTAAAAGTAAGCAGATAAGCCCACCTTGATACTGGTACCGCCATGTTGTAACACCGTTATCGTATCGACCCTTTGAAGCACTGGAAGCGCCGCAAGTGTCACCAACTTGAGTGAGGATATCTGCTCTCGCGGTCGTGATGAAAGGTGGAGCGTTTCCTCTCGTCGCAAGAGAGCCTCCAACGGTGAAAGTATCGGACTCATGTTGAACCGTTCCGATGACGGTAGGGACCTTCAGGAAATTGCCAGTCGCCATGCGGTTTGCCCAGTCAGAGTGAAGAATGATATCTTGAATACTCCAGTGAATCTTGAATCCACCCATATCAAGAAATGGGAACGTACTGTCTGTCACGAGCTTGAAAAAGATGAGGTTGGCGTCTCGAGCAGCCTGGATCAAACTGGCCGCAGATTTTCCTTGCATGCAAGTGAACTGGGCAGGTGTGGCGCCTGATCCGTATAGGTTAAAACCAGTTTATGTACAAAATTAAAATGTTGACGACTTACTATTGCCACAGCCGACAGCTTGAGCTACTGTGTGCCAAGGAGCGGGGTCCAGGGTAGGAGAGCCTCCATCGCTCAACCAGCTGATGCTTTTTGAATAAATGGCGTTAAATTAGAGCCACGGACTCTGGCGGATGAGGACTCACCTTCCAGATTGCAGAATCATTCCTGGAAATAGTTTAAAACAAGAATTTGAGTACTGGAAAAATGAGATCATACAAATAACACACCTTTAACTGTGGTATCCGTAGGATAGGCCTGGGCATAGATGTCAGCCGCTATGGCACCGGCACTTTGACCGAAGATGCTGATGCGATTCGGGTCGCCTCCGAAGCCAGCGATGTTACTCTCGACCCAGTCAATCGCGGCCTTTATGTCGAGGAGACCAAAGTTCTGCGAATCTGTGGCGCTAACGAGTTGGGGGGCGTTGGGTTGACCGAACATATTGATGCGATAGTTGAATGTAACGATGATGAGGCCATCGTTGTCCCTGACAAAGTTACGACCGTTGTAAACTTTCAGGTCGCTCTGAAAGAATATGAGTTTAGAATGAAGGATAAGTAAAAAGGGAGAGACTGTCAACGTACGGCACCGAACTGGAAACCTCCACCATAGATCCAAATCAACACGGCAGTGTTCTGAGGACGGGAAGTTGAAGGAGCCCAGATATTGAGCGATAAGCAGTCCTCCGATACAGTCAACGGTTCGTCTTGATGAGCGAACTTCAGGTAGTAATCTATAGTCGGATTTGTAAGCTGGTGGCAGCTGGGGCCGTACGCATTTGCATTGAAAGGCGAGGTCCGAGTCGCAGGTAGACTAGGAGCAGTCCAACGAGCAGCGATAGCGAAGGGAATACCCAGCCATTCGCGGACTCTTGGAAGGGCCTGCGTTCCGACAACACTACCCTGTGCAGTGCTGACAATCAGACTGCCCGTGGCGAAAGAGAAGGAAGAAAGGAGAGCGAAGACGATTGCTTGTGCTGTGTACATGTTGAAGACGAGCGCCTTTCCAGGTTGGGGGATGCAAGGCAAAGGGGGGRAGGGTATTTATGCAAACCCGTCACGGCTCCAGAGCTATTCAGGTATCAAAATAGCAGGAGGTAAGGGCCATCTGGGGTCTTTACTCCCCAGACCCTTGAGAAACACCGAAAGATTAAAAGCGGTTAACCTCCGGGGCGCTTCTTAGTTCCACGAAAGTTGCATCTCGCCAGTTCTTGATGTCGGTGACATAGTTTTGAAACCTTCGGCAGCGCTTCTCCGTCGCTATTGTTACACGTAAGAATTTAGGGACGTCCGCGTCGCTCGTGGACGCAGTAGATGTGCTAAGCGTTCGCACCGCAAATTCGTAGATTCGAAGAAGAAGAGTTGAGCATACCATTTCATGGAATGGCACATCTGTATCCACAGATACGATATTTGTTGACAGAAAGTTGTAGCCGTCACTGTGACGCCTAAATGCTGCCCTGATGCCACCAGTAGTAGCCACGCACCTTAGAGATTTGCGATTGTTTCTTGCCAACGGTTATGAACCTTGGCCGATGACAGTTATGTATTATCAGAGGTGTCCAGATCTAGGCCTCTTGCCCACTGCTATCCTCTGTAAACGCAAAACTACAAACATCCTGAGAGTTAGTCGCGGGGGCCATACACCTGGAAACTGCGTCACGCCCTGAAGCGCCATGGGCTATGTGTACCATCTGATTCGGGTTACTACAGAACCCTACTTCCGGGCGCTGTACGCCTTAACACTTATGTTTTTTGCCCATTTAAAGCCTTCTCCTAGGACCCACAGGCGCCCGCAGACGCCTGACAGACCCGTTGTAAAATGTAAAGAATGGCCCGTCCGGGTGCACCTGGACACTCGGCTTTCTTTCTGCTTAGCATTATGTTTCTGTCCTCGGTTTTTTCCTTGTAAAGACAGAAGGTGTAGGATGATCGACCGTGGTACTTGGATGCATTGCCATCCGAGCTTGTCCTATATACGGGGCTGTGCCTAACATTTCATCCACGAATTCTGACTGGAGCTGAGCACTTAGCTCACACCCGATCTTCGATCGTTGCCCATCATCAACCTACCATCTCTGGTACGATCACTAGCTTAGCTTTTTCCTTGACGAGGGCTGTCCACATCCTTTTTTTCCTTGCACTTGCTGTGCGCTACTTCAGCCGACCTTTGGTGTTCTACGTATGTGAATTGCTCGCAATGTTACTTGCCTTCATTGCTTATTTATAAACATTAATACAGTTATAAGGGGGACCTCCTGAGCCGATTTGCATCACATCGTGGCAAATAGACACGCAAAATCAAAGCAAAGGTTAGAGCCGAACAAATAGGCTGACAATCGAATTTTAGAAAAACCGAAATCGTTGAAGGCCCCTTGATAACGAGGAATCGTTTATAAATCATTAGCAAAACAACCACAGAGTATATCAACGCGAACAAACAGAGGTGTAAGCAACTTATTATGCCTCACGATGTCGATTGTATTGTCTATGCGAGCTGTCTTTCGTCAGTAAAATAGTTCTATAATCTTCTTGAAATGATCTCCTCGGGATTATGTCCGAGACGGCAGACACATAGTGTCTTTGCCAGCTGTTCTATCTAATAATTTTCCCTGATTTTTGCTCACCCAATTCCTGCGGTCTTATCGGAATCAATTACGCATGTAGAGATTATCTGTCTTTGCTTCCTCACGTTTCCGAAACATGAAGATGGCTTCCTTATTCTGGCAAGGCTCATGCTAACCACGCAGCTTTGAGAGCGATGGGATAGAGATAATTGGTCTAGGCAGGACTTGTATTAATTCCCAGAGCTGGATCCGGGGATTTTACAACAGCCCACCTATCACGCACGGTCACACAGGCAGTCCATTCAGCTATGGAAGGTAGCTTGTAGGCAGCCCCACCCTCTCCTTATACTGACCAGATTCACATGCCTGTGCGATGTAGCATTGGCTTGAAGTTATCACCACACTTCCGATCCCATCTTGACAATTTACGAAAGCGACTGTGGGCAGTAGCCCGCTGTTTTCATCAAATATCATCGAATATTAGTGCCACATCCTGGACCCGATAGCTGGAAAACAGCCTGTCGCTGAACTCACGCATTTCCTAGGTTCTGAGGGTAGTCATTGAACTGCCTTTCTTGATGCCCAAAGTCTGCGAGGTTTTGCAGGTCCTCCGACAAGGCGCCAATTCGTCGTCTTGAGGAGAAGATTCCGACTCCAAGACTGACTTCTCGAGGGGAATCCATCTTATCGCTTTCATTTCATCAGACGCTTACTGTCACAATCGAAGACTGAATCGACTGTGTCATCGTACGTAGGTATTGGAGCCCTCCGATGGGGTCGCTGGAGATCCTCCGGATCAACTCATCATCAGGTCGGCACCGGCATCACTTGCACAGCGATGATTGCCATCCACAGGAACGCACTGCCAAGGGGCTGTTCGCTCCTTGTACCTTTACTTCTCTATCCGACGAGCCAGGGATTCGTTTCTCCTCCTCCTCAACTACACCCATCTCCTCGTATCTACCTTCTCAAAACTGGTCAACGCTGAGCGCGCATCGTATTATTCAATTATCCAAAGATGGAGAGCGTCGTCACAGACCCAGAGTGAGTCGCTATTCAAGCGTTGTGGCGTATCTGCCTGAGCTGACCTGTGCTTGTGTAGAGCCTGGGATCTAACAAGTGAGTCTACCGTCTATGTACCACACACCACGCGAGCCAATACGACTCGCTTCTAGTCATTCGCGCCCAAGGGTTGCGCCTGATGCGACCCGAAAAGTCCTGGCGGCCCATCGTCACTCTGGAGGTCGACAAGCATATCCGGCACGAAGCTGTGCTCGGAGTGGATGGGCAGAATCCTAATTTGAAGCAGTACTTCAGGTTGTGAGTACTCTCTCTCTCTCTCKTTTAGGGCATCGTTGTCCGTGCGTGCAGCGTCGGCTAACATGTGCGTTCTCTCCGCAGCTACGACGTCGAGCCGACGTCTACAGTAGAGATGCGGGTCTGGCACCGCTCTCAAAGCAAGAAGAAAAGCAAGAAACGGAACCTCGTCGCATCCGCTTCACATTCCTTGGGGGACCTGCTCAGGCGAGTCGAGGGCGAGAAAGGTGTGCTAGGAAAACGCTCAAAAAGTAAGTCATGCGGCTTTTTGTTACTAATCTCCCCTGTTGCTTTTGCATTCTATCTATGTATAGAACAATGGAGCTGACCTTTCTTTGCTTGATGATCAACAGGCAATGTCCTTGACATCCGACTCAACTGCCAATCCAGCTCATCATCCTCGTCGAAAAGGGCGACTCCTTCGAGTAAAGGCCATCCTCAGGGTGGCGCTCTGTTAACTATCAAATTCAACCCGCCCCGTTCTTCGTCCAAGTCGCCGTCATCTCCCCACCCCAAGCCCACTGCGATAGAGCACCACGAGGATAGTTCAATATCTACTGCGCCGTCAATGTCAGGCTACACTACGGATGCAAGTGCCAGTTCATTATCGTCCTCGCAGTCGCACGATGAATCGAAACCCCTCATTGACATCCAACCTCCGTCACCTACACTCGAGTCTCCTGTCGACGAGGACATACTTCCTACACCACCTGGCCTCCGTCGCCGTAACACCCCCAGCAGAAGACGAAAGCGTATGAAGGCATATAAACTCTTTTCGGAAGACGAAGCCTGCGAGTTTTCCTACTCGAGCTCGGAGTTGTCAGATTGTGAGTCCGGATCGGGTGTGTCTGAAGGAGCGTCAGGGTCAGGGTCAAGTTCGTTCTTTGGTGAACGCACACCGACCATGGCTCCTAAATCCATATTCCCTTCGCAATCCCAAAACTCCTCCGCAACATTGACTCCGGTGTCGGACGACGACGATTTCTTATCCTCACCCGCCGTTCCGCGAACCCCATCATTATCATCGTCATTGGAAGATCAGAAAGAGAAGGGTCTTAGCTTGGATGTCCCCTTACCACCGAAGACCATCTCGCTCGTCACTTCCGAGTCGCGTACAACGACGACGGAGACAACGTCGGTGACAAGGTGGATCGCAGCTTCACTCCTGCCTCAACATATCCTCGCGCCTCCTCCCCACAACGCCTCCAATTCGACTCGCTTGACCGTCTCCCCCCGCCCTCCTTCACCCTCACCCTCATCCTCATCTTGCGATGCCCCTGTTCCTCCGTATACAGAAACTGATATTACAGCTGTGGACCTGGAAGTCGGCAATGGCAAAAAGTCGTCATCATCGTCGGACGACAAGGGGAAAGCGAAGGAAGAGGAAGTGAAGGAGCTACAGAAAAACCAGTGGTGGGAAACCTTCCTAGGCAACTTTACGTTGTATCTTGACCTCCGAGATGCTCGTACCGACTCGGATTTCGAGGCTGTCTTGCAGCAGTTGAAGATGGAGTGGACGTTCATGGGTGGATTCGTGAGTATCTCTGTCTCGTCTCTTTCTCCCTTTCACATTGATCGAACGTACCACTGACCAACACATGCGCATTGCAGCTCGCAGCCATCGGCGCGGTCGACGTCGCCATATTCGCCATCTCGAACGACAGCGTCGTCACCCTCTCCTCTCTCTGCCTCTCCTCGGTCGCCCTATCCTCGATCTACACCGGCCTCGGCGTCACGTCCCTCGCGTACTTCATCCTCCGATACTACTTCTCCCCACCTCACCTGTTCCGTACTCGTGCGCTCGACTTGTACGGTTCATACGCCTTCTTCAGTGTGAGTGCGAGAGTCCCGACCCTGTGTATGGTAGCATCTGCGTGCTGCCTCCTTGTGTTCTTGGGACTTGTGGCATTCGAGATGTTCCCTGCCGGTGTTGTGATAGGGTGCTTTGGGGTAGGGATGTTGATGAGCTTGCAGTTCTTGGTGTATGGGTGCCATATGTTCATTCGGGGCGTTATTGGCTGTGTGAGGAGGGTCATCGGGGGTCTCGAGGAGGGGGGTGTTTAAGGTTGCGTCTGGGTCTGCGGCTGGGTCGGGGACGAGTGGTGGTGGTGGTGGTGGTGGTGGTGGTGGACGGAGTAGTGCGTCGTCGTCGTCGTCAAGAAAGGGGAAGGGGAAGAGTAAGGCAGATAGGAAGACTGCAAGTGGGTCGGATGGTGCGTGAGCAGGCGGGCGGGTAGGTGGGAGGAAGGATCTAGCGACTGGCTGTGTTGGACATTGTACTCCACGATCATATACCGTAGATTGATGCATGATACCAAGAAAAGGGAAGAATAAAAATGGGAAAATTATGGTCAATAGAACCGCGGGATGGGAAGTTGAGGCACTCAGTGTTCAGGTCACAGAATAAACAGGGCTGCAGGTTGGTGTAAAAAAAAATGAAATCGAACTGAACGACATAGCCCTCATCCGAAAGACTTCATCGTAATAATTACAACCATCGTTGTCGGTAGTACCCACCTCCATCCATGAAACGGGAGCAAACCCGAAGCAAAGCCCAAGATCTGATTGACAAATTATGTCTAAGCTCGTCCTGAACTTTGATCACTCCCACTCGAAAGCGAAACACATCGTGCCAGTATTCTGAACCCCAACCACCATGTCGCTAGAGTCTATTGTCCCGCCCCGGTTCCCATCTCTGTGGATGAAGCGTAAAAACGCACAAAATCAACTTCCCAAAGAGATCCTAGGGTTGCTTGAATTCGGTCGGTAGCTAACCCCTGAGCCGTCCGTCGGGACAAAGGGACCTACAGGATCAGAAACACCAGTTGACACCGTCTGCCAAAGACAAAAACCGGCGGGTGAGATGCGAGATGTCCTTTCAAAATTCTCTCGTCTTCACGGGTTCGCAGACACAATCACATTGAATCTGTCTCACAAAGGACGCATACAGAAGTCGTTAATGAAGTCGATACTTCGACCTCAGATGTCGCAAACGAGGAAGATTTCTCAGGATAGTCTCCCGATAGCAAAGACGACGGTGGACCAGATTATTTCGTCGTGGACTATGGGCGTTTCTTGGTCCACGCAGAGTACGCTCGAATCTTTGGAGCAGTCGCAGCTCTTGGTCGAACGTTGGAAAGTCCAATGAGCCGAGATACCTGCCCTGCGAACCGTGTGGGCAAAGCCGAGGTTTGTTTTTATTACAGGGCATCCTGGAATTGGTAAGAAGGGTCTTGTTACGACGAGTGAAATTTTCTCACTCAAATTCATTAGGAAAGACGCTTTGGACTCGGTATGCAGTCGGTCGCTGTGTCGCTGAATCACGATCATTTGTCTGGTTCCATGAATCCAACTCCCCTGTACTCGTCACCACCGATGGATATTTCGAGCTGCCCGAGCGTTGGATCGAGTACATCAAGTCCGACGCTTTTCTGTGGACCTTCTTCGACTCCGATTCGCAGAATTTATTCCACCCCTCCGCCAAACCGAGTCGGTTGGTCATCCTCTTTACCACTTCTCCATCTCAAAAACAGTATAATTGGTATAAAATTCAAAAGCACACGCGACAGAGCACGATCGTGATGAATCCTTGGACGAGAGGAGAGATTCTTCGGATGTACGTTAACCATTTCCCGGGTTAGTAACCAAGGTTGGCATCAAAATAGAAGGCGTTCCACGAGATACACAGCGACCCGAGAGTCGCCAATTTCTACCGCAAATGCGAAGGAGTTCCGTATTTTCGGGACTTGACAGGTCCTCCGGGAATGCATGATTGACGACCAGTCATCGACAAAGACAGACTCTGTGGACAGCGATTTCTCATAATCTCCCGATAGATGCGATATTCCACTCTCCTTAATCGCCTGGGAATCNTTTTTTGAAAGCTTGTTGCGTTTTACTGTAATGTACGTGCCGTCTAGTCCTCTATCTCTTCGATTGGACGACTGTGACTTTTATCTTTATGCATCATGACTATCATTGACGTAGACGTTCGCATCAGCGGTTGACTACCTGAGAGTCGGCTTCGAGAGTCCTCTTCTAAGGTCCTTGCACTTGTTGGCCTAGCTAGATTATTGGACTAGAACGAGAATTGCATCATTCCGCTTCAGCAACCTTTTTCCAGCACGGAGGTTCCCAAAGTTTTCTACCCAGTAGACAGATCTTGGCCTGAAGTTTCAGGGAATCTGGGCCGGGGCGAGAGAAAATAGAGAAATTGACACATACTGATCGTGAGGAGATGGATATCTGACTCGCTCAATTCTCAAGTGCTTGCCTCGCGTCGGCTTTTCACACGTCGGCTGAGTCAGAGGCGCGCCGCGTGGGAGCATCCCGAGATGAGATCCAAATACAGCCATGGTCGGCGAAGGCTGAACTTGAACCACCACCACCAACTCACTATCGCCATGGTCCTCAAACGAAAACAGGGAGACGATTGGGTTGCTGCAGGCTCGAGTTCTAGCTCAACGCGAGCGGGACCTTCCTCAACACGGGTACCCGTGCCGGATGTTCTCCCGCCTGCGGCGTCACTGGCGAAACCCAGAAAACGAGCAAAACGCGATTTGACGGGGACGATCGTGGGAGGAGCTGGGCAGACGGCGTCCATGGCTGCGTCCTCATCGAGCTCTGCTATGCCAGTCCCTGGTCCGTCTCAACCACAGGCCTCGCCGAAGAAAAGGGGTGGAGGGAGGAAGAAGAAAGATCCCGATGCCGCGCCTGCACCGGAGAAGAGGGCTGCGAGATATAAAGCGGCTTGTCCACAGAATATTATGGATAGGTTGGAAAGGGTTCGGACTCAGACGTACGCACCGTTTTTTTTCTTTGGTCTCGCCGTATGGATTACAATTGGTGTCTAGATTTTTCATGGTTGATAGGAGGAGAAACGACGGTGAATTGAGAGAAGAGTTTAGTGTTCTTGGGTCGACAGGGAATGTACGTCTGCTGAGTCATTCTTTTGGCCGCTGCGTCTCTCTCAACGTCCTTTTTCGTTCCAGGTCTACACGATAACCATTGGCACGACTCCCAAATGCAATTGTGCGTGCTATCCTCGTCTCATTTTTGATTTTCATGCCCATACAGGCTCGCCGCAGGTCCCGATGCGGGCAAAGGGAACCACTGCAAACATATTGTAAGTCTGATCCGTTTGCCGTTAGAGTGTGCTTAAGTTATTTAACGCGATCCGGGACCGCCAGTTATTTGTAATGACGAAAGGTCCGCGATCTCAATCCCATTTTCACTTGAATTCGCCCTCAACCATCTCTTAGTCCTTCAGGTTCCCCAATCCTCCAACCTATGGTACCAAAAGTACGAACCCAGCTTCCTGAAAACGATATCCCTACTGATTTTGATAACCTCATTCACCAGAGCCCTCCTCACCTCGGAACTCGAAACCATCTTTGCCAACGCCCCAGCCGCACCCAACGCCGTCACCAATCGTCGAGTGCAAGAAGTTTATGCTCGTGCTACGGGAAAAGCCTCTGAGCCCGCCTCTGCTACGCCTGATTCGAAGAAGAAGATGCCTGAAGAAGAAGATGACTGTCCGATTTGTTATGAGACTATGTACCAAGCTAAGGAAGCTAAGTTGGTGTGGTGTGAGGAGTGCGGGAATGCGTTGCATAAGGAGTGTTTTGCACAGTGTGAGTTTAATTTTTGTCTGTCTTTCGGTCTGGCTTGCTGGCTGTTCCAACGACCACCGACCACCGCCTCTGTCTTTCCTCCAAACCCTCTCGCATTCTCCCGCGTGCATTCTCCCGCTGGCTCGATTCCCCTATACTGATCCACGATTCTTATAGGGAGAGCAACTTCTTCAAGAACGGGCAAAGAACTAACCTGTGTATACTGCAGGTCAAAGTGGGTCGTTGCTGGTGGAAGTTCCGCTGTTGGTGCTGCGACGAAGGCTGGGGGCTATTTGAACCTGGCGAGCGCTGCTGGGTTAAGTCCTGTTAGGGATACGAGCACTTGTGAGTAAATTTATTCATTTGCCTTCATCGTCTGATTACAGCATCCTTCATTCATTTTCTCTGGGCGACCGGCCTCGCGTTTCCCTCACCTTCCGCTCCCTCCATCTCCCCGTGCTTTGAACGAATTGATGTTGACTTTGATCTTACTTCTCCACAGATTATCATGGACCGAGGAGAGGTCAGAGAGGGTATCGAGGGTATCAGAATTACGATGACGATCAGGATCCTTTCATGTGATGTTCATTCTCTCCTGTTCAATCTCCTTCGCCCTCCATTTCTTGATACGCTTCTTGTATTTTGTGCTTCCCCTCGCGCATTCTTGTTTTGTTCTTACCGTTAACATCTTGAAGTGTGCAAAGTCCCAGAGTGTCTTATCTCCCCCTCGCATTTGTATTAAAATCTTGTAGCATTTTTATTCGATT
Source organism: Candolleomyces eurysporus (assembly GCA_027579435.1). Classification (NCBI taxonomy): domain Eukaryota; kingdom Fungi; phylum Basidiomycota; class Agaricomycetes; order Agaricales; family Psathyrellaceae; genus Candolleomyces; species Candolleomyces eurysporus. The sequence goes on along the minus strand of JANBPK010001284.1, from coordinate 7,253 downwards.
TTATTTAACTTGGTACATCGATACCGCTGTGTACTGAAATATAATATCCCTTCCACCATTGATATAACTGTGCGTGGACACACTAGACGTCTCTGTCTCGTTGCCCCGACGGGCCAGAGACTCCTCTTGATCTCGTCAAATGGCGACAATGAGTAGAGGCGCGCCAAGTTAAACTCGAGAGGATGGAGAGTGAGAGTGATCCTCGATTCAGGCGATGGTGACGCCAACTAAGTCCTACTACATAAAAAAATGATTATTTCCTGTGAGGCAGACACGGGAAGCGGGTTCTGCTGCGTCGTATCTCGTCGAAAAGTTCTTAATTTATTTTCTATAGAAGGCCTACAGATGTGTTGGTGAAGTCGGGTCTGGTTACGGACCTGGCGTAAACCACCCGAGGGTTCTCCCCTTCGTACAAGGATTGATATTCATCACGCGTCCTGTATTACGTGCACTCTTGGATTAGATCCCAATCGCGACCATAATGTTTTTGAGACTAAGAAGCGGTATACGACAACACCAGCGGATTGTTGTATCGAAGAGGTCGAATAAATTCTTGGAGCAGTCGGCGTCGAAGGTCCACAGAAAAGCGTCCTCGTTGATGGTGCCAATGTGAGGGTAGGTTGAAATATCCATCCTTAGAGACGGGTATAAGGAAACTGTGCTATTGACTGAACTAGGTAAAGGGCCGCGATTCAGCGGTTCAGCGACCGACCGCGTATTGAGCCCAAAACGTCTTTCCTGGCGAGTCTGAGTAAGGAAGTCTATCGTCCGTCGAAAGCCGGGATGCTGCTCGCCGATTCCAGAATGTCCTTCGATAGAAATAAATTTCGGCGTTTCCGACAACTCATCAAGTGCTTTGGGCCGTTCGACTTTCCGAGTGCAGCAGATACGAACATACTCTACGCGTATCAAGAACGGCTTGCTGTCTGCGTCTACGACGAGATAATCATCGTCTTTGCTATCAGGGAATCGTCTTGCAAGTCTTCCTCGTTTGAGCCATTGAAGCTCGAGGGATAACAGCTTCAGCAGGTGCGGCAGATTCAATCTGGGTAGCGTCTGCGGACTCTGTGAAGTTGAATGAACATGAGAGGATGTTGAAAGGAGATCTAAGTAACTCACCGACCTCGGTATTTTACGGTCACTGTCAATTACTGTTTTGGATTCCGCAAATCGCTTTGCACCAGTCGATAGCTCGGCGCTCAGTGGTCAACTGTAGACCGAGCTCGCGCAGCCCTAGGATGTCTTTGGGGAGGTAATCTTGAACGAATTTTACTCCCCATGCAGGGAGGACCATGGCAGGACAATAGACACAACCACAGGTTCAGAACAGCAGGTCACTAACAGAGCCACAAAGGACCCGAAGCTACCCTTGATAAGCCCTCTGACTCATTGACGTGAGAAAAGCCGACGTTTGCTTAATCGTGAAGGCCCTTGGCGTTATCGCGAGTCAACCCGAGGGTAGTTAGAGAAGGTATAGCCCTGAGCGAGGTTCCGAGCGGCGGATAGGATCACGAGCACATCGGTAAGGGTGAAGGATGCTTCCACGTTGCTCCAGTCGCAGGAGTGTCAGCTTGTGACAAGAAAAGACTCATTGGGAGTAGCGCGTGAAGAGGGTCAGGACTCGTAGAAGAGCAACATCGAGGCCATTTTTCGAGCCTACAAACATAAAATTTCGGAAATTACTTTGTCGGCTGCAGATCGGTGTCTTGGCTCAAAGTTCCTGTACAAATCGGCTGTCCAAAGGATTCACAACTCGGCAGAGTCGATAGCCTCGAAGTCTACATGAGGCCGACTCGGAAGGGTGACTGGTCATTCCCCGTGTCTGTGTCCCTGACACATAGTATGATTCTGATTGCTGAAACATTCTTGAGTTTAATTTTCTATGATTGCCCGCAGTAACCCATAGCCGGCGGCTCGGGAGTAGGGGTCACGAGTAATGGGGAGACCTCAAAGGACACTAGTTCAGGGCTAGAGGCACCAGGGAAGCGGCCTCTGATGTGAGCAAAACCCCTGATTAGTTTTGCATCTGATTGTCTTTCAGCTTGTAGTATAGGGACGGATAGATGTCCCAGGTTTCCCTCTCAATAACATTGGCCAAACGCAAATTGTCACGCTTATCCTCAGTAGTCACATCTCCGCCGCCACACACGCATACCAATTCTCTCGAAAACGGCTTGCTTTGGCTAGAGTAATTATTACGAAACCTTTTCTTCTCGAATTTCCATCTATCTCAAACGGTTAGCACTGCCTCGTCGGAAAGATCGAGAGATCAGCAACCCTTTCGACACAAGCATTGGCACACGCTGCCATGTCCGCTTCAAAAGAAACTTGACCGGACGGGTAATCATGACAGACTCTGGGAGACTTGCCGCGGGTTCTTATCTCGGTCTGCGAATCTGAGACGGCTCTGACAGGTGGCGCAGAGGAGGACCCCTGAAAACCTAGGCAGAGGCCGGAGGCACTTTCCGGACACATTTTGGMAATCTGGCCACCAGGCCAGAAGAAAATCCGGACACATTTTGGGCAAAACCGCGGGGTAGGCCGGAGGAAAATCCGGACATCTTGGGGGGGAAGGGGCCTGGAAATGGGCCGACGAAGGTTTGGGGCGCGAAGCGCCCGAAAAAATTACCATTTTTGGATGGTGGACGGGCGCTTTTTGCGCTTTTCTGGCCAGAGGCCGGAGGAAATTCCGGACATTTCGCCAAGAGGAGTCCGGACACCGAGGGGGAAATCTGACTCCGGCCTCTGCCTAGGTTTTCAGGGGTCCTTATGGAACTGACCGACACTCAAGAGGGTTAAAGTCGATATCAATTTTACCCCGAGCACCCGCCCTGAGCATGTAAGCCGGGCTGTTCCTAATATTACGGCTCAGTAGTACTAGTATCCGCATGAACAGACCGAAGTATTCCCGAAGATACACCTTGAGATCTTCCCGGACCAACCATGTACCCGTCAGACATGACATAATAACGGAGAACTCAAAGCGCTTTGCGGTTACCGGTAGCCTTACAGCTTCAAGCTACTAGGCGAGCGATTGGTCTCGGATGTTTCTAATAACGATCTTCCCCAAGCTGGTCATGAAATTCCTCCAGTTAGGAGTACAGTTGTTTACTAAAAGTAGTGGCCCGGGAGGCCGCCTACTCAGAAAGCGGCAATGTGGTACGTGCTGGTATTTTACCTTCACAATCTTCAAATCTTACGAAAAGACGGAGATCAGTATCACTTACGACTCAGCATTCAAGAGAACCGATCATCTTTCCCGTCTCGGTGCTGAGTATTTTAGGGACAGGATTGCGCTAGGCCGGGAGCGAAAAAGGGGACAGACCGGTACCATAGGTAATCCAAATAGACGTTGCGATTCTTCGAATCAGAGTCGATCTCGGCATGACGAAGGCTTCCACTCTTCAAATCAGGTACTCATTCCGAGGGTTACTCTGTCTCTCCGCTTCTAAGAAGAGGGCTAGTATCCCGAGAATTGGCTGGCAGAAGCAGAAGGATAGCATACTAGGCGTACAGACAGATCTTTGTCTCGTCGAATCTGACACAAGGGTGGTGTTTACGTTGACGGGTTGGCCTGTGCTCCCACTCCAGGCGAGGAAAGTCATGTCGCCGTCAGGATATCGAGAATGGGGTCCAAAGTCTGCAAAATTATCAAATGGGTTAGACAAATAGGACAAGATAAGGGATGGGGTTCCCCTTAAAGATATAAAAAAGCTAAACAATACGCCCACCATTCCTCAGTTCTAAAAAATCTACACTCATCGACGTTTCATACACACCACCGACTCTTCAATTAGCCATGCACAAGCTCATTGCCCTCGCTATCGTCGCCCTCATCACTGTTCTGGCCGGGTTCTCCAACGCCACCCAGATTGTCTACGACGACAGTCTCTGCGCTCCAACCCGCAGCCTCTACACCGTCTCCTGCTCCACAGGCACGAACGGTCTCGTCACAAGGGGATACAGCACTCTTTCCTCTCTCCCAAGTTTCCCTACTGTAGGAGGCTTCCCCGGCGTTGGGTACAACTCCACCAACTGCGGCGGCTGTTACGAAGTTCGGTACCTCCCAAACGGGAGGGCCTTTAACTTCACCGCCGTCAACGATGGTGGCCCCACCCAGGCCGTGTTGTGTACGGACGAGTTCCTCAGGTTGACTGGGTTCACCCGCGAGAACGTCCCAGACAACGTTCAGGCTGATATTCGTGCTGTGCCCGCATCCGGTTGCGGCTTCACTGAATAAGTGTAGTACGCTCTATACTACGTTTGGGTGAGTTTTTTGTGTTACAGTAAGTAGTAATCGACGAGGCTAATCAGCGCTTTTACTAGACGCCGAACTCCAAGGGTTCCCAGCTTTGCCGCCAAGTATCTTCCGTTTGCTTTGTTTTGACCGTCTTCATATGCCCGCTAAACTCTCTAGAATATCGAATTTCCAATCTTTGTGACTGGCTTTCTAGCCTTTGTACAGTAGCGCATCTCTGAATTTGTCAAATATATAGTGTCTGAATACTTTGGAGATATAAAACAATCTATGTCCCGCACGACCGTCTCCATGATTCAAATCATTCAACCCACAGTCCTCGCCAAAATTGAAGCGGGTATCTTTCAAATGCGTTCCAAGAACGAGAATTTGAAATGGTCAGAGTACATCAGCAGTCCCATACGATACAAAGCCTTCATAGGAATCTCTCAAAATCACACGGAGATCGAATCTCTGAGCGTGCTATTTCAGAGTCTATCACGATTTACAGATCTCCAGACGTATCCATACAACACGAAACAAAGTCAATGCCACATATATACCAAGTCTCTCCGTCGATCTTTCTTGCCCGAAGTCCAGTCCAAAACGCTCAAAAGTCCCGCCGTATTCTGGACCATCTTACCCGCTATCTCCTTCGCCTTCTTCTCGTTCCCCACCCTCTTGTAGACCCTTAACATAATCTCGTAAAGGGAGTAATACTCCGTCTGAGCATCATCCAGCCCCTCCTCTTCCATCCTCCTTTTCGTCTCCAAGATCGGTTTCAAAACGCTTTCCTTGAGGTTAGGATCTTTCACCCACACCTCCGTGCATTGTTTCTTCCAATTCGCGATCATCGTCTTGCACACCTTGCGTAGCTTATCGGACTGAGGGGTGGCGTTGGTGCAGGCGCGACAAGTGCATTGAATACCGTAAGGTTCGAGCTCAACCTGACGCTCCGCCTTCGTCTTGTTGATTGAAGTATACGACCTGAAAATTTGCGAGCCCGCTTTGATATCCCGAGTCGCCGTGAACCTCATCGTGAACGAAGCAGGGTCGAACCCGACATCCACGTCCGAAATGCAGCTGAATGACAGATGCGTGTGAGTCGGGTCTTTAATCAACGATGAATGAACAGAAACTCACGAATGGTTGAATCGGCTCCCGATACGTGCTATGCCTGCATACCCCAATCCAGAGAAATCATCATCAAGTCCCGGCACCTTATCCCCAAACCCGATGTGAAACCCATTCGTTCTAACGATCCCGAAAGTCGGCCCACTCCCATCGTGCCTATGCGAATTGGCCAGCTTCATAAACTCTTTCCTCGCCGTATCCGTCATCGAGTTCTTCGTCACCGCAGCGTACATCTTCTCCGCTTGCATATTGAGGATCTGGTTGAGCTGGTTCTTCGACAGCTCACGCTTGGCTTTCTCGCTGGGAGCAGGAATCGGAGGGGCTCTGGGGTAGACCATGAAGGGCCGTTCGACGAGGACAGGTTCGAAACGTTTGATATCTCGAGTCGCGAACACGCCTAAACCCATCCCGTCGTCAGTTTTCCTGATGACGATTTTGCTGGGAATTTTGGGTACGGGCTTCGGCCAGGATTCGTTCGCGCTGGTACCAGCCTTGAGGTAACGCGCTTTGGAGTATGCGGAGGTGAACCATGCAGTATGGCCATCTGGGTTGTCCTTTAGACCATCGTAGATAGGAGGGATACTCGTCATGATGGTAGCATTAGGGTCGTTCAAGTATGCTGAGTTTTCTTGGTTGATTGGCTTGATTATCTGGGGAGCAATATAGCCCCTTCCGTCAAGGTTTCCTGGAACTGATGCATCGTTAGAGTCAAGAATTAGATCGACAGAGACTATAGTTGAAACGACTTACGTGCTTCCTGCCTGATGTGTCCGTGAGGAAGCTTGGCTGCAGATATCCAGGCATCTGTTACGCACGAAACGTCATGAGTAAAACTCGAAGAAGGCGTGAACGGGAAATTTTTATCGCACCTTTCTTGTATCCCTTCGGCGGGGACTCACTTGTTTTCCGGCCTCCATTGCGCTGAGCTTGATGCATATCTTGATAAGGAGAGGCTCTAGCCTGAGCGCTCGAGCTCTCCATAAACTCGGATATGCTTGAGCCTCCTCCAGAACTGAGAGTTCGCTCCGCGCCACCCAACATCTGCAGAATGGCTGAGAGTTTCGCCTTCGCTGCCTCGGGGTCCAAACCGCCAGGCACGACCTTCTCCGCACAGCAGGACGACACAAGAGCATAAATCATTTTCAGCGTATCGCTCGCCGGATTAATGGAACGGGCTCTTAGTCCCAAGAGCATCTCGAGTATCGGTGCCTTCAGGTCGATGTTGAACCCAACGAGTCTTCCGTCGTCGTCCAACTCCACCGCGCCAACTGACTCGATGCAAATCTTCCATCCCTGCAGCAAAAGCGGAAAGATAGCGTCTCGTCGATAGTTCTTGAAGATCCCTTCTGGTACCTCGTACAAGTTTCGCCAAAGGCTAACGAGAGTGCTGGTGGCGGCATTTTGGGCGACTGCTTGGTCGGTGGATGTGGGATTGCTCTTTCGATACCCCGCCATTTTCTTCTCAAGGATATATTTTACGAGTGGTAAAGTCTTCTCAAAGACAAGAGGTTTCTTGGAATCCGAGGCTGAATTCGAAGGTGGGTCCTTGGTGACGACCTCAATGACCCCGCCCGATGAGACTTGAACCTCCCCGCCTAGGGTCGAAGTTGGCTCCAAGGTTGTTTCAACGATTGTAGACATTGTCGTATGGCTGGTGATGAGAATATGAGAGAACTAGCAGAACGAGGCTAAATTAGATAGGGAAGTGATGTAAGGAAGCAAGAAAGTTGGACTGAACGATTAACGGGAGCCTCCACCGTCAGCCTCTCAACTGAACTGATCGTGGCCGTTCCCTTTCCGATAGGTCTTTGGAACACTTTCTCAGCGATTTCAAACGAAACTATCATCCTCTAGGAGATCTTACGGTGCTCACTTGGGAATC